>CAKNXH010001209.1:43736-153722 GCA_932178445.1 Andricus quercusramuli
GCAGTCGGGCCCCTGCATATTGGCAACCCGCTAACGTGGCTTTAAGTGGGTTGCCAGTCTGCAGGGACCCGACTTGCATGACAGCCACTTTGTTTTTTTATTTTTTAACGCTGAGAAAGCAACTTGTTGCAATTACGGCATGACCATTTAATGTAAATTTTAACGTTTTATTATAATTGCAACAATTTACATATTAATTTTGTTTCCTTTATTAATTATAATGCCATATTACTTTAGCATTACTTTACCATTACTTTACCGTTACGCTGTAGCGTAATGTTTGCGTTCGGCCGGTCCGCCAGGGGTGACAAATGTTCACGCGCTAATCCCTACATTTTACTCTCCGTGTATGTTTTTTTATTTTTTAACGCTGCAAAAGCAACTTGTTGCAATTACGGCATGGCCTTTAACGTAAATTTCAACGTTTTATTATAATTGCAACAGTTTACATATTAATTTTGTTTCTTTTATCAATTATTATGCCATATTACTTTACCATTACTTTACCGTTACGCTGTAGCGTAATGTTTGCGTTCGGCCGGTCCGCCAGGGCTCGCTTTTAAAAATTTATGAGGGATGGAATAAAGTTATGATCAGGATGTCAATACTATTGAAATATATATATTTGTCTCAATTTTTCCACAATATTTGCTTAAAGAAAGATTTAGTTTCTACAAAATTGACATTATGGATTTAAAAAAATGTACCTCCTGCTCACTGCATCATCAAGAATATATAGTTATTATTTATGTTGAGAGGTTTATAACCTATGTGGCAATTTTTAAAAATGATGGTGTTATGTGTATGTAGCCTAGCTGCGCCTGCATCCATTGGCGACACAAAGTTTACTTGAGTGTATGGTGCATATACCAGAATTACTATGCAATGTAAATTCGCGTAAATTTGACAAAGTTGAAAGGGTCGATAATTCGAATCAGAGAAATAGACCACTAAATCAAAGAAAATGTTTTCAGGAGCTGACATTATTAAATATTATCAATGATTTCCAATTTAATCTTTAAATTATTGTCTTTTCGTGAATAAAGAAGAGTTGAATTTCAGCCACTATCACTTTATTTCACGTAAATTTTCAGTTTCACGTAAAGTTGTGTGATGAATCTGACATTTCGCGCGCTCGCACCTATATTTATAAACTTCAAATCGGGCGGGTCCCAGTAAGATCTTACGCAGGTTTTCGTTATTTTTGGGCAATTACATTTTCGATGTAGCCATAACTACCAATAAGCTTCGAGCCGATTTCACCCTCGGAGATACATATAGTAGGGTTAAAACCAGTTTCAACTGATTCAAAATTACACAGTGTGAATCATGCCTTCTAGCTCTATTTTACCCTAAATTCAAGGTACTCCCTTGGCGAACAGAAGTCGTTAGTTTAGACAATTTTGGTTTTTCCTTCTTTCCCAGTCAATATGACTCATGTTGATCCTATTTCATAACTTCTAGGTAGAAAGAAAGAAAGAATGTATCGCACTCCCTAATAGCACGGAGCGTTCCTGGAACATTCCGCGGGCACCTTAATATAAAATATTAACTATTAATATGATATCTGTATCATAAACTGACATCAATTTTAACCTATCTCTTACAGTTTACGGGATATTTATTGATAATAATAACAATAACGTTAATTTATGTTTGGAACGTTCCCAGGCAGCGGACATTTTACACGTTCCGTGAACGTCCCAGGAACGTTCCGTGCTATTAGGGCTGTTACACACTGTGCCATCATTATTTTCTTCTAGGTTTAGACAGAACGTTAATTCAATTCACTTATTCATCGCAATTTATGACATTTAATACGAATATTTATTATATTTTAATGACCTCTAGAGTCCATTTTGGAAGATTCTTTCATATTGCGTTTTAAAACATATTACTTCTATTGAATATGAATTTAGTTTTTATTTCCCACCTCTCGATGGTGCTGTACGACAGAGAGTAACTGGCAGTCTGTCTGCAGAAAGACCATAAGAGCGAAAGAGATGGACTATTGGTTAAGAAGAGACAGAGATATCTACATCTCTTTTCAACCAATAGTATTCTTTTAGTTTTTGAAACTTATTATAGGTTCGCTAGTGAGGTGCCGCATCTAGGTTTATAATACCTTTGTGTAAATAACTAAATAAAAACCACGTAAATTACCTAGAGTAAATGACGTTCCCAGCCCTGGCAGAGCGACCTGCGCAGTGCCAGCCAGAGGTGGGTAGTCAGGATCACTGCGCCAGTGTTGAACGCAGTTGAACGTGTTTACGTGTGATTGTACATAAATCATACATTTTCCTCATATCACGAGATATAAATCGTCATAAATTGTGTTGTGCTCTTAAAGAATAGAAATGTGTTTCGGAGATCAGAAGAAATATTTATTCACTTCATAATCCCTTTATTAATGAAGTACATTTAAAGAGGTATGTTGTAATTTTACTACATATTAGAAAAAATTTAATGTCAATTTTAAATTATTTTTAGAATGTTATTGTAAATTATATAGTTTCATTTATACTGCGCAATTAAACTTACCTCAGTTGACTAAACAGAAATCAACAAGCTAAAACATCTACAAAAACATCAACGTTTCAAACATACTGGATAATTATATAAATTAAAAGGTCATTTCAATTTATAGGTTATGTATTTTTGTAACAATAAATAATAGAAACGACTAAAGTGTCTAAAGTCATGCGACACGTGGAAATCACTTGCAACAAGATTGGTGGAAATTTTGTTAAATTCATATCCATTTTTCAGGTACTCCAATCAATAAATCAGTGCAAAATCGTTCTCAGGCGTCGTGTAAATATAGAATTAGGGTGATTTACAAACATGATTTTCGAAATACACATACTAGCATCAGTTGTATTTTTTACTGACTGTTCTATTTAATCTACCAATGACCTGAAAATGCATGTATTTAATTTATATAGAGATAGAACTATCTTCTTTTACATTTTTATTACTGTACATAATTTCATGAAATGTTGTTAACTTATTTGACTTTTTAATATTTTTTCACTTTTCTTGATTCTTATACAACAATATTGTAATGTGAACTAATTTTTATTGTCACTGAAATATTAATGATTAGTTTCTTCCAAAATAAACCCATATATAAATACGGCCTTACCAATGTTTATCTGTTCTCCAGTTTGTGAACATTTTAAAATCAATTTCTCTTCATGTAAAATGACGGAACAGTTGAGTAATTTCTTTTTAATTTTAATATATATGTTAACGATATACAAGGTTTGTTTCAATTTATTGAGGCTCTGGAATATGCTGATGATTTAAAACTTTATAAGATTATTAATTCGCTGGAAGATGCAGGAAAAGTACAGAGAGATCTTAATACCCAACAATTGTGGTGTATGGATAATGGTATGCCCTTGAATATAGAAAAATGTAAAGTACTTAGATTCTCACGAGCATTGTATCCCATTGATTGTCGGTATAAGATTGAGGAGATAGAACTTGAAATATTCCATGAAATGCGCGACATTCGAATAATTATGGACGATAAGTTGTCTTTTTTCCATTTATGACCATCACGAAGGAATAGTAAGGAGTGGTATCACCCTATGTGTTTGGTGAGCAGAGGTGGAACAAGTGACGTCCAAGAATTCGTTAATGCTTGCTACGAATGAAAACTCGTACGCTCCCCCGTGCACATGCGCAGAGCTGTTTTCGCAGTCACATGTTATACCCACTCAATATGTTACCTTTTGACATCTCGATGCACATGTCGGTTATGTTCGTTTGTTTATGTTCGTTCAATACACAAGTTCGAAACTTCAAACGCGTGTTGACATCGATGGCATGGCAACCGCCAGTGCGCATGTGAACGGGGCAGCATAAGAGTTTTCATTCGTAGCTAGCATTAACGAATTATTGGACGTCGCTCGTCCCACTCCCCACTTACAGGGATACTACTCCTTACTATTCCTTCGTGATGACCATATAGTAGGAAAAGCTCTTGAAATGCTTGGCTTCATCAAAAGTCACTCCAGAGAATGTAGGAAAATCTCTACTCTGCGCTTATTGTTATACCTCACATTAGTCAGACCCATTTTAATGTATTGTTCTAATCACTTATTACATATTAAAAGATTAGAAAGAGTTCAACATACATTGTTTATATGGGCTACTAATAGACTAGGTCTTCCCAATCCACCTACGACTGATTATTATTCGGGAATTACAGCTACTTTAAATATCAGTTCACTACAGTCAAACCGAAAATCGCAAGATCTCTTATTCTTACACAAAATTGTAAACGGAAGTATAACATGTAAGGAAATGCTTGAGGGCATTAATTTATATGCACCTGGAAGATATAGCTACGTAATACGACATCTTTTTACATTGTAAAATCTAAGACAAATTATGGCGTTAATTCGCCTGTAAACCGAATATTTAATACGGCGAATGACTGGCACGATAGAGGCCATAACGTGTTTGGAATATCGTATGATGACCTTTATTGAAACATCAGATTAAATATACTAAATGATTATACCTAGACTAGTATAGTGTAGTGTTAATGTAATTTGGCTATTGTCCGTTATTTGACTAAATGAATAATTTCCTCGAAATTCTTTCAGCACGTGAAGATTTGACTGCGGTTTGAAGGCACTCTGTGACTCGCTGAAAAAGTAAAATCTTGGCTTGACAACACTGCAGTCCACGTGATCCAATTATTTTAGTTGGTATTGAGGCACGCCTTGTCGTATGTAAGTCTGCAGATTCATCAATTACACACGGTTTTTGGTGTGTATTGTATATTGTTTCCTTTGAAAAAAGCTCCTTCCTGAATTGTCTGTTGGTTGGTAAAACGTTTTCCTCGTTTATGTATAACCATGGTGCGTGAAAAAACAGACGCAATGACGGCCATGTAATGCTTATCCGATTTGTAATTTCCTGGCATTTTTCGGCAGCTTACGTCCACACAAATTGAAACGTCAAGTTGAAAATTCGGGAAATTAATTCAAAGACACCAAACAACTTTTTCATGGTCATAAAGGAGGAGGGTCAATGAGGTTTCGGGCCAACCACTGATTGGTCTTAGAGTCTCTTATTTTATTCATCTAACTGGGCCTCATATTCCTCTGAAAGGGGTTTTCCCAAAAGTAATTATAGATTTCAAGAAATAGGCTTTTTAAGTTCGTATTTTACATGGGGTTTCCCACCGATAGAAAGCGAGTCTGTTCGAATTGCGTATCTGTTATTTTCAGATTGAAAGAATGAAAATGCAATCGATTGGCCACATTTTTAATATGTCTCCTGTACGCGGTGCTTTAAATCTGCCATTCCGCATTCGTTAAAATGCTGAGTGAAAAGAGTTGAATGAGACTGAGTAACCAATGCTAAAAATACTCTGCAGAAATAGCAATTTTCAATGAGCGTAAATCTGCCAAGTGTAGGTTACCTCAGTTTATGTTCATCTGAGTGGGAATATGCAGACTAAAATTTTCAAGAATTAATTGTTTCGAATGAGGATTATGAAACAAGAAATTTGAGTAGAACAGTCCAGATTTAAAAAAAATTAATTAAATTAAATTTAAATAATATTGTAATATATTATAATTGATACAACAATTTATTTCTAGATTAAATAATTATGAAGTTGTCATTCTTTTTTTTAACAATAGTTCAAAAAATTATCCTGTGCAGGAATTATAAGATTTACACTGAATGCGTCAGTGCCATTCACTTTATTTAGTGCACATGCTAATGGTTGCAGGGAGTGCACGTGTCAGAAAACACTCCGCAATCCGCTCATATATATTTGCATCCCAAACATCCAAATGCTTAGGACCCGTATTTTCTTTAAAGATAATTTCTATATAATAAAATGTAAATTTGTGAATTTGAGCTTGATATCTGTTGAATGTGAAGTTTCATAACCTAACGATTGTAACTTATTATGATTTTTCACTTTCAGTGATAACGATATTTTATGAACTTGAATCAAAAGAAAAAATTCAGTTTTTAATATGTGAAATATATAAATAAATTTTCAACGTTCAGGTGTGGTGTGATGCCAATATTCCCGACGGCACGCATGTTACAAATTTCGTACAAGTGTTATGCAAACGGTTTGGTGAGAGTTTGAGTGTAATTTTTATACTATTTGATAGGTGTTTGATAGTAATTTCAGCCTATTTTGTGCAAATTATTAGTCATACTGAGTCCGCACATTTGTGTCGAATGTGTGCAAACATTTTTTTAAGTATTTAATAACTATATCCATTATATATTATATATATTATTTATTATATACGAAAAAATGTGGCAAAAATTGCTTGGAAACTTGAGGATATTTTATGTGTATTCCTCGCAAAATGCGCCCAAATTTCATGCAAACGTGCGGACTCATTATGACTCAAATTACATGCAAACGTTTCGCGCGCACGGCTGTTTGCATCCGGTTTGTACAATTGTGCTCTGCAGACGTGCCGTCAGAGATGTAAAAAATAATGTTCAACAAAATCCATTAAAATGCCTGAAAATAAATATAGTCTATAAATAAAAGTAGAGTATGTGTGCCTGGGTTTCCTGGGTAGCTTCAAAAATAGGGCTTATTTTTACACATTATTAGGTCTGTTAGATGCATGAAGTAAAACACTGAGACCAATCGTTAATTGAGTCAAAAACCGGTTTGTATTTGCATTTATTTTAGGAAATTTTCTTTGTATATCTAGATATTTCGGAGCATATAAACCTTCCCAGTGTCTTCTAATTATTTCTAAAATTTTCAACTTGATATCCTAATTCGTGTGGACGTGGATTCTTGCAAAGAATGTTGATAATGCAAGAATCGAGTAAGTATTACATGGCCTTCAGACTGTTGCATTGTTGTGCAAAAATGCGAAAAACTGTTGTTTCACTCAAGTGTCCAATTAATTCAAGAAATTCGGTCTTAAAATTTAAGAAGGCCAGTTTCCGATCTTTGCCTACAACCCAGCAAGGCTTCAGGGTGGAAGGATTCTTGCCTTATATAGTTTTCTTTTCAAAGAAAAATATCTGTGTCAAAATGCGAGAGGGAAAAGTGTGGAAGTGAGGAGAAGTAGAGGGAGACCGACAAGGCCAAAACAACTTGATTTTCACAAAAATATCGCTCATTTAACTTTTTCCTCAGGGAGGCAGAAAATTCAAACGAAATAACAAAATGTCCCATGAAAGTAGTGATGACAATATGGAAAATAATACGGAGAAAAGTCTACCACTGAAAACAAAATACACGAATGCAGATCGTTCCAAATATTTCGATCAATTGGAAACATGGCTTCAAGAAATATATGCGTGGCAAGGTGTCATCTCTATGTTCCCTCATTACTTGATATCAAGTCAAATGTTACATTCCTCAGGTATATATCATCAAATTTATTATTATAGATTAGAATTTCCATTTGAGAAATTTGACTAAATGAGTCCATTGAGAGGTACCGATGGGTAGCTAGCCGGGTCTCGATTCTCGGTTCGTCGTGATTTCGAACGACAAATAAGGACGGGCGCGGTGAGTGCTCGAATGGGTGACCGTTCGCGATTCTCCCAAAGTCGTGTTTCCATTGCGTTTAACCACTGTCGAGCGGGAGGTTCTATTCTATGCCGAGGATGAATTTGGGCACTCGATGCTGTCGAATGTCTACATCCAATCTCGTCTGTCGGTAACCGGCTGTGCTCAGAAGTTTTTGATTTCTGTATTTTTTCACTCCTTTGACCAACATTTTTTGGCGAATGTCAGAAAAATCCACAGGGTTGAGTACGTCAGGCATTGCTGGAGCCTTATTGTGTGATTTGGGGTAATTGGGGATTTGGGAAGGGATGTGAGCTAAAGGGTTTAATGTCTCAGGATTTCGTGTGCGATTAGGGATTTTAGATATGTAAAACACCGAAAAGGGCACTCGTGAGATAAAAAAATGCGAGTTATCGGCAGTGCCCAGCATAAACCTGTAGAACAGTATCGCAGGATATTTTTGATTTGAAATTTTCTGATTAAGCTGTTAACATTGCAGGTATTTCAATATGTGCCACACGTGCAACGTCCAGTTCAGGATTAAGAACATTTCCTCAAGTACGACAGAACAATGAATCATTGCGGCAAAGAAGACAGGAGGCTCAAGCTGAGCCACCACGGCCACCGGACATTCCAGGTAGAATATTATTTCTACGCAAACACTGTGTCCTAGAATTCATGTATTTTCTTTCTAAATACCGCCAAGAATATTCAAATCGAACAAAGCTCTTAACGGGCCTTTCCGAATATTTCCTACTTCTTTTCAACTTACCCGCTACCACAGTCTATTTTTCCACAAAAATCTGGTATGTAATAGGAAAATTTCATGACTCGGGAAATCATTTTGACTCTCGTCCATTGCACATTACTGCTTCACATTATCACTCCTAAATTTCGAATATTCTATTTCCCCAACTTTCATTTCTACGTTTCTAATTACTATATGTCGCTTTTTACATCTTTATTTTCTGTATTGTAAAGTCAATGTGCTGTGAAATATAAATTGCGTAAGCACACATAATTGTGAACATATTGCAGGTGTGGAATATCGAATACCACCGATTTGGAAGCGGTTGGTAGCTGAATCTATTGATTCCATAATGCTATTCCTCTTGAAATTGTCCGTTACATTTATCGCAGTTGATGTTTTCAACTTCATGTAAGTGAATCTGATTCTTTGACAGTAAAAACAACTGTTTCAACCAGTCTAGAATATTGAAGATAATTCACGATTTTCGACAGGGAGATAGTCTTAACGCGTACAACTCTCCTGTAAAATTACAATTTTCTCCCTTGACCCTTTTTGTCCGAACGTACAGTCATATCATATGGCAATATGCCTCCAATTGCAATTCGACACGTAACAGACACATGTCTTTGCCGCATTTCCGTGCAATGTTAAAAATTAATTTAGTATACTGTATCAACGATATCTATTAGTGTACATGGTTAAATCAAATGATAATTAGTATAAACATTATGTTGCAGAAATATAGAACCATATGATTTTGACTTACTACAGAGAAATTTCAGAATTGATTACAAAATGGCTGTGGAATTAACTTCTGGCATTTTAATATTGGAACTGGTGCATCGAGTATTCGTTTGCATATTCGAGGTAAGCATTTAGGAATTCTATAAGAGGAACTTTATAAATAACCCTCAAGAATAAACAATTTTTTAATTGTAAATTTTTAAGATTCGAATTGGTCAGAGAATTTTTCAAATAAAATTTTGCAGTCACCCCAAGTTTTTGAGTGTCGGTGGCAAACCTCACAAAATGTTAATTCAAACATACTATGTATTAGGCATTTTGGCTGCGACGAGGACTACATGGACACATAGGAGGTGCAACACCTGGTAAATCAGTAATGGGCTTGCGAGTTGTACAGTGTCGCAGTGTAGAACCCGTTGACCGTCCAGACGGTGGAGAAGTGGTGCTTGTGTCTCCTGGGACAGATCTTGGGTTGCCACTAGCTCTAGGTCGTTCAGTAGTAAAAAATTTAATTTTAGCATTTCTTTTTCCTATCTGTTTCACACTGTTCTTCTTCAGATTTAATCGAACTGGGTATGATATAGTTTGCAACTCGATTGTCGTTGAGGATCCTGACAGAAACCGTAACAATAATGTGCGCAGGTTTCCTCAGCAGTAACCCACGGAATTTATAATACAGAAAAGGGCAAATATCTCGGAAATTGAAAATGGATCCCTTATTCGCAAATGTTCACAATCAGTTTTATCAATATAAATGTATATAAGCTTACAATTAATGAAAGGAAATGTTTTTAAAAGTGAGAAAGGCGAGAATTTTGCTTCAGTCAAGTAAAATGTACATTATTTAATTTGTTGTATGATATAGATGTGAAGTAAATAAAAGAAATTTGTGTATGATGAGATTACTTTTTTCTGTGATTATAATTCAAAATCGAGATCGATGAAAAAGTACCTTTTTATTGAGATTAAAATCGTGATAGGAAAGTTTTTTTCGTACTGAGTTCATACCTGCATGTTTGGTTGGTTAATGGTCAGTGCAATACATGGGCATAAACGCAATAATAATGTAGATATGAGCTCTATGCGAAAAAATGACTTTGCATCACTAATTCCATTCCAATATCGCATGAAATTACACGGAACTGTCCAAAACTTTTTAAAATTATCGTCCTAAAATATCTTTCTATCTTATGTGTCAGAATGTTCTTGACTTCCGATTATGTCCCCGCTCGTTCTGACACATAAAATACAAGTAGATACTTGCAGTCTATCAAATATCTCTGTCTAATTTAGCACGATAGAAAGAGAGATTTGATCAACTAGATGAGAGGGCATCGGAATCCCACCCCTGGTTGTTATTAAAATCGTGTAGCAACCACAGTTGTGTCGTCACGTGTGATAAGAGCGCAAATTTGGGAACTAAAATTCTATCGCGCATGACCAAAGATAGCAGATTTAGTGAGAAAAATTCAAATTGGTTTGCGGCTTACCGTAATATTATGAAAGCAAAATAAAGTTATATGAATGTTATAACATGGTAACAAAATAAGAAAATTTGAACCAAAAGCAATATCTCTCTCTGTCTTGAAGCAAAAGAAATACAAAACTTAAGATTAAACGCAGCGTTAGGTCATCGGTATTTTTAGACCAAAAGATGAGCTATAGTACTTATTTTTAGTACCCTTTATGACATTATGGCGCCAACGAGATGAATATAAATTGATAAAACGCAATAAGTAAGGACTTTGGACTCTCACTGTGTTTATAAATGTCAATCATCGAATGACTCATTTTGCGACTCACATCTAGTAGGTGGAGCCATACGACCTACTTTCTAATTGGTAAAATGGATATGAAGCTCTCTGACGTTAGAAATTTTATAGGCTGGGGGCCTAGAGAAGGGGAATTAGTCCGCCCAAAACTTAATTTATAAAAAGGCGCGCACAGCAGTAAAACGTAAGATTTTTCTATCTCCGAACCGCAATTATTACTTCGAACCTGTGACAGACAATTTTACAAATTGGACTTGGATTAATTTTGAGACTATGTGATTTGATCAAATCCGAAAATAGAACGTTTAAATTTTTAAACGCGAAGCGCGTCGTCGTGTTCGGCTCTTGCTGATTTTTATCAATTGAAGGGTAGAAATGCAAAAGGAGTCAAGCGCCAAATTTTCGAAATCGGGTTTATTAGCTCAAAAAATCCGATAAATTCTATTACACATGTCTGCCAAAGGATTTTTTTGGGGCATCATTTTTCAAAATTGGTGTTCTTGTGTTCACAGTCCGAGAAGCTTTTCTAACCACAAAATAAAAAATCAAATTTCATTTTTCTCGACACTGGCTAATTATTTTTAATTACTATTGGGTCCCTTATCCGTTCAGCACTGAATAAACTAAAACCCAATTCCTCATTTTTTGGAAATATGCAAAATTATTACTGCTATCGTCATTATTTTGAAGTTAAAATGTCAGTTTTACACCATTTCGAAGTCATAATTGGATTTTCAAATTTCGCGAAACTGCATGATTTTTTTTTTTAAACTTTTTGGAAATCAATTCGTCCAATTCAAATTTTTAGTTTTTTCTTAAACTGCAAATTGACTCCACAATTAATGTTGAAAGATGATAAAAGTCGATACGGACCCAAAATCTAGCCTCGAAACGTGACTTGTTTCATTGAATTTCTCGAAACCGAATAGCTTTTTGTGAGCAAACTTTTTTTAGTTCGATAGAGCATGAAAGTATCTCGAAAGCACTTTATTATTTTTTTCTTAAATGGTCCCGCTGAATTTACAACATGTTTTTAGTCTCTCCTGAAAAAAGTGAAAAATGGCGCTTGACTCCTTTTGCATTTCTACCCTTCAATTATAGCATTAATTGCAAACTGCAAATTGCCAAACAACTGACTAAATTGTTTATAGTGCCTAATGGATGAAGTGCGTATAGTGCAAAACAATAGAAGATGCATAACTTAATCTTAATGTGTCGAAGAATATACTTATGAAGTGACCCATTCAAATTGTGTTTTAATTTCGAAACCTTATTTGTTTTCCCGGTTATGGTTCCTAGCGAACCTATAATAAGTTCTAAGAATTTAAAAAATGTCATTAGTTGAAAAAGAACGGAGGTATTTCTGTCGCTTTTTAACCAACAGCATTTTTTTAGTTCTTGGAACTTATTATAGGTTCGCTAGTGAGGGGCCGTATGTAAATTTATAATTATCTTTGGGCTGCTTGCCACTACCAACAAGTAGAAGTATAAAAAGGCCTTACTGTATCACTACAAAATCGCAAGTGGAACGATGGTCGTGAGGGTTAAGGCGTAGGCTTTGGACCCACTCCGTCGGCTTGCGGGTTCGATTCCCGCCTCGCACTCTGGAAGAGCCTCGGTGGCCCATGCGGTGAACACTTGCCTAGCAAGGGAGTTGTTCATCTCCGGAGAGTCGTGAGACTGGTATCTCTAGAGAAAAAGGTTCTCCAAGTACTTAAAGGTGGAGTCCCATGTGGGCAGAAAACTTCAGCGTAAAGCAGAAACTCATGAGAGTGGAAGAGACAATTAGATATGTCCCTCTCTCTCACTCTCATTAGTTTCTGCTTTACGCCGACGTTTTCTGCCCACATGGGACTCCACCTTAAGGCTGTGGCTCTTGGTGATTCGGAACCCACCTTGAACTGTAGGTCCCCCTCCCACCACCAAGAAAGGGCGTGGGGGTGTGTGTAAAGGAATAGGGAAGAGATACAAGAACAATGTAAACCCTCAGGGGACACATTAGAAGCTTCCATTCCAATTCTACTACAAAACCTCCAAGGACCAAAGTTAGAGATATTGAAACCAAAGATACGGCAGCTCACTAGCGAACCTATAATAAGTTTCAAGAACTATAAAGATGATATTGGTGCAAAAGAGACAGAGATGTCTCCATCTCTCTTTAACTAATGGCGCTCTTTAGTTCTTAGAACTTCCTATAGGTTCGCTAGAGAGGTGCCGCATCGAGAGAATCTTTATTGAGACGTTGATTGGGATGCCCACCCCTTGAGAATACATAACCTCATTTTTTTGACGTTTATTGAACATCGTTCAATAACGATGACAATCTGACAATGACACAACCTAATTTTTGATGGACGTTTCCACAATATTGTCAACTTGTTTTGGAAAGTGTATTGTCTTGGTCATTGAATGAAAAGAGAATTATAGTTGAAATTCGAAATGTTTGCAAACTGCTAATTTTGTAACTCTTTTGATATAATTTTACAACTGAAACATGGGTACAGAAGAGGATGAACTTGCTTTGATACAACCTAATGTTGAGACTTCCAAATCCACTGTTAATTCTGCTGCGGATAAAAAGCCTCAGACGGTTCGACGCAGAAATGTAATAGACACGAGTGATTCCCTGTGGAATTCAGTAGAAAATGTTGTTGATCAGTCCAATAAAATTTATGAGATGGCAATGGATACGGAAAAAGCTTGGATTGACGATGCTCTTCCCGAAATGCCTGAAATTTTAAATTTGAATTCACCAGGTAATAAGAAATTCCACTAATATTCAAGAATAAATAATGTATAATATTGATTATTATACTATAGAGTAATAATAATAATAATATTATCGAAATTTAGAAGCATTCACATCAAGGGAGCGAATGAAGATAAAAGTAATTCAAGGAACTGTAGTGGAGGAGAATCTTACTTTTGGCAGGCTTAAACTTCTTGGTGTCAGCAGTGAAGGATTTGTCTGCGGTAAAAACCCCATGCTTTATATGCCTTATTTATGCAGTATTGTGCGCAACTACTTTTTATCTGTTGCTCAATTTTCTCGTCCTCAAGATTTAAAAGAATACTGCTACATTCAACTACTTACTCTATTGCAAATTAAAAAAAAAAAAAAAAAAAAACAGTTGAAGCCTGCCTAAATGGCTCGCCCATTGGTTTGGCAAAAATGAAAAAACCTATCGGCATTTTGATGATCGATCCCTCACAATTCGCTCATTTTCCGGAAAAAAATCCATATATTTTTTTTTTAATCGCTCAAAAATCTTTGACAAGTGATAAATTAAAAATTTTGTAAAGATTTTTCGGGTTTCAATCGTGTGCAAAACTACGAATCTTGTCGATGTTTCATGAACATTGCAGTTCACGAAACGTCGGCAAGATTCGTATTCTTGCACACGTTTGAAACCCGAAAAATATGTTTAAAATTTTTAAATTTATTATAATGAATCATCGTCAAAGCATTAAATCTATTATTAATCTTTCACAAGGTTTGTCCCCTGTTAATCTCGAAAAGTTGCTATTTTATGCAGTTATTAATAACGCAGTTAATGATAGTTAGACTGATGTTTTTTATGGAAGAGAGTTTGCAATTATTTCAACAAATAATAATCATTCACTTTTGCGCGTTTTTATAGGAATGATGGAGAAAATTCTAATTTTTTCGAATCTGTTACACTGTGTCGCTTATTATTCACTATTTTCACATATCAATTATTTAAACAACAATAATTTTTTTAAACAAGAATTTCCTCCATCTTTCCTATGAAAAGGCGCAAGGAAATAATTATTGTTTAAATAATTGCAAACTGTCTTTTAGAAACAATATTGCTCTTGACATACATTACCTGCGACATTATAAATTAGAGAAATTAATAACTTTTCACATTATTCACTTTTCTTTCAGTAAATTAACTGATAAGTTAATCACTGTTCAATTCAGGTCTATAACTATTTCTGAAGTGTCTTTAATTCTTTTGAAATATTTCACGGTATTTTTAAAGATTTCCTATTTTTAATAAATTTCAATAATTTGAATGGATTTTTAAAATTTTAGTGTATTTTTAAAACTTCTGAGGCATTCCAAGCGCTTTTAATTTGATATATTTTTGGGAATTTTAAAAGATTCCAAGGAATTATTAATTTATTTTATTTGAAGGGATTTCAAAACGTTAAAAATATTTTAGGATAAAGAATTTTCTAGAATTTCGGAAGCTATGGAACGATTTTACAGGGCCTATAAGGTTTTATGGTGTTTTAAAAGATTTCTCAGGATCTTATAAGATTTACCGAGGATTATAATGATTTTAAAGCTCTCATTGTATTTTAATACATTTTCCAAGAAATACCATCTTAGAATTTCACGGGATTTCCTAATATTTTAGTGGCTTTCATGGAATTTATTCACGAGAAGTGAGGTATTTCGTAGGATTTCAAAGGATTTGAAATATTTGAGGAAATCTTAAAAGATTCCAAGAAATTTGTTGATTGATTTGAATAATTGGAAGATGTGGAATGGTTTTACAGGATCTATAAGGTTTTATGATATTTTAAAAGATTTCACGAAATTTTCTAAGGTTTTCGAGTATTTCAATGATTGTAAGCTTTTTTTAATGCTCTCAGCATATTTTAATAAATTTTCCAGGATTTCAGCAAATATCGCCAGATCTCATAGAATTTCACGGGATTTAATAATATTTTTATGGATTTAAAAGGCTTGAAAGATTTGAAATTATTTTTTGAAATTCACCCTGAATTATCATAGGCCATTTTAAACGATTCCCAGAAATTGTTGATTTATTTCAATAGTTTGAAGGGATTTCAAAGTATTTGAAATATTGTTGGGTAATTTAAAAGATTCCGGGGCATTTTCAAGAGATTTAAACAATTTTAAGGGATTACCGAAGGGGTTTAATAATTTTAAGAGATTTTTCAAATTATTTCCAATTCAGTTGAATTCTTTTGAATTGTTTTGTAGTCACTACTCACTTTTTGACTAGAAATTAGTAGGGTTTCAAAGATGTGAAGAGATTTTCCAATTTTTTTGCAATTTATTTAGGACTTGCCCTGAATTCGTATTAATTCATTCTGAATTCTTTTGAATTCTTCTAAATTCACTCCATTCTATTCAATTCAATAGATTAAAAAAAAGTTTTTGTTCAATTCATCTTGAAGTCTTCAAAACTCACCTTAAATTCTTAGACATTTCATGTAATTCTTTTGAATTTTCTTTAATTTTTCTAAACTCATTTCAAACTTACTCAATTCAGTGAATTTTTCATTTCCTTTCATATACAATCCATAGGTTTAAATAATTCAGCCGCAATTTTTTAAGATCAAGAAGCTTTGCTCAACATTACGTAGAGTAAGCTTCAAATTTATGCTATGCAATAAAAACTTGGAATCATTAAGATAATCTGTAGATGATGTGCGAAGGGAACTCTGGTCAAAACTGTTGAGATTACCGGACAAGGAATTGCCATTTGTAGAGGGACTGGAAACAGTACACACACGTATACCTTCTGAAGTTTATCAACAAATTTTGAAGGATGTTGCCAGAAGTGGAGGACATTTGTCCCCCAGTGCGACGGATCAAGAGATTCAAGTATTTCACGAAGAGTTGACACAATTAATGTGCTGGGTTCTCCATCGAAATCCACATTTAAAGTAAGTTTCTTTGGGCATGTCTCAAATTTAATCATGACATGACTTGACATGCCTCAATTTCAAACTGAAAATAATGATTAATTCTTGTAAATTTTAATTGTGTCCAGCTACTATCAAGGATACAATGATGTAGCAGCGACAATTCTTATAGTGATGGGGCTGCAAAGAGGCTTGTGCATTTTGGAAAGAATTTCTTTAATATTTTTAGAACGATTTATGGAGAAAACTATGGAAAAAGTAAACCAAGAGTTGTTTTATATATTTGCATTGCTGGAACGAGAACATCCAAAACTTCTGGACCATTTGGAGAAGTAAGTTTAAACACTGCTAGACATTTGTTTATGTTCATATATGTACATCATTGTTGAGAACTTGATAATACAGTGCAAGATATTTTCAGTGTAGAATTGTTTCCACATTTTGCATTGGCTGAGTACACGACATGGTACGCCCACAAGTATGCAGAGAATAGGAAATTACTGCACAGACTATTCGACTACTTTCTTGGAAGTGCACCTCTGATGCCTCTGTATTTGAGTACAATAATAGTAGCTTATAGAGCCACTGAAATCTTCAATACCACACCAGACATGGGCCATACTCACAAAGTACTCTGCTCGGTGAGTTTCGTCGATTCTATTAAGAAAAAGTTTTCAAGTTTTATCACATAAATTGCACTCTGTTTTTTTTTATTCACTTCATCTCTCTAAATTGAATGCTCAAGTAGATTTGTGTGTCGGCATTATTTTCACAGCTGCCTGATGATTTGCCATTTGAAACACTACTAGTCAACGCAACGAATCTGTATCGTCAGTATCCTCCAGAATCTATTAAAAATGATGTGCGGGATTATGATTTCAAGAGACGACGCAAGGAGCAAGAGTGGAAGGCAAAGGCTGAAGAGAATCGACAAGAAAGGGAAAGACAAAAGAAATTAAGAATCGTTCAGTCACAACCGAGAATTCCGTATCGAATACGAAGCTACAAAACTATCACTGTTGTCACCATTTTAGCTTTGGGTCTATATGCATTCTTAAAAACATCATCGGGACTCAACTGACATTAGTGCAGAATTTTTCTTTTCTTTTGGGATAAAATTTATTGGGCTACAAAACCAAATGACATTTTTTACGGTGAATACGTGTAAATATCACAGAATTCAATTTAAACTGAATGCTGGTAACATTCGAAAAGATGACTCTTATCACTTTAGTATTCTGCCTCTTGCATCAATTTGAATGTATTCTTTTGCGGATGCAATTCAATGATAAATAGACTTGTTACGAGTTACAGTACACACGCATCATAATAATTGTCAAGTACAAAATGCAACGCAACATCTTTGAAGTGAAGACACGTATTGATTCCAAAACTGAGATCAGTTATATGCGTGGAGCATTTTTTCGAAATTGGCACTTCTAGTTGATAATTTGGCGAGGTTACATGAGCTTTTAACTTAATCTGATAACATTTAGAGGATCCAATATTGGTTTGAAACTTGACACTTTATTTCAATGGGGAAATTGAGCAAAACTTTCAAATGTACTTCACTCTTAAGTAGTCCTGCGCAAAGTTAATAAACTTGAGAAGATTTAAAATTGGTAGGCATCTTCCACGAGTATTAACTCGCACGAAATAATCAGCTGGGAGCGCAACAATTTTAGTGTTCGAAAATACTTTTATTGCATTTAAATTTTCTTATCTGTAATATAATGGGTTATTATTTTCAAAATCTACAGTACCGTCCAAGAATATGGAGACACCTGAAAACGAGCGATTAAAAGCATGCATTGACTTTTCGCAGGATATCTCCGTACCGAAGGTTTTTTTGATCAATTGAGAGCAGAGGGTCAGGTTTGAAAGCAGCTTTAAGCTGTACCTCGCCCTTTGGGTTCTTATTTATGTTAACGTCGACTGCCATGTACATATCCTTCTTGTTACGAACTCAATAAAGATTTATTATTATTATTATTTTCATGATTCAACTTGAACTTCTGAAAAAATGTAGGAAAATAAATACTGAATTTAATAAACTTTCCAAAGTTTTTTTAGAAATTATTCTCTCTCAATTTGTATCAGAGATATTCTGCGAGAAGTGAGTGCATGATTTTAGTCGCTCGTTTTTCAGGTATCCTCGTACTCCTTGGCGGTACTGTATGAATGAAAAATAGATACGGTGGTATAGAACCCGGTAAAAGAAACCGGAAAGTTCTCTTTGAAACTGTTGCTGGGTATGTAGCTTTTAAAAGACGCTTACCATTCAAGCCAAAAAAGTAACAAGGCGAGAAATAATTACATGTCGTAAGCAACGTATATATGTATATGTATAGTATATGCACATTCTCGAATATTTTGTGAATCATTATATAATAGCTCCCGACAAAAAGCTCTATTTTCGACAGCACGTGATTTTCATTGTTACGCATTAGTATAAACACGCAAAGGTCTGGTGATAAAAATAGTAGTTTGTGTCAACAGCCTGTAAAGTATGGAGAAAAGACATACTACGCGCAGCCCTGACATGAAAAGTAGATATATCATGATTCTCAAGATTTCAGATGTTTTGATTCTTTAATTCAGAGCAAGAGTGTACACATTGTACAGTAGTTATTTAAATATAGTGTAAATATAAAGTTTAAAAGTATAGATTTTCTATATACACAGAAAGTTTACAAGTTACGTAGGTTCATTTCAGCTGCAGTTATTTGAACATGAATGCGGCGTGTATGAATTAAAAACATTTTGTTTGGTATCGTTGGCACTAAATTTGTAAATTATTGTATCTATATTACTCTTGTTAGAACATTTTTTATGTAGCCTAAGATGGAGGTATTTTTTAAAATATTCATGTGATCTATGCCTGGAAATCCTTTGTGATGTATCTTTTGCTTCTGTTTACCCTGCCAGTGTAGACAACCTTCCAAGCTTCTGAGATTCACTGTACCATCCCCATCACCAGGGATAAGTTGGGGAGAACCATCGATTGATGTACCAGGTTTATAGTATAATCTGAGAAGAATAGAAAAATTAGTTTTAATTCTTCAATGAGGTAAAACAAGCCATATCTGTAAGCAATATTTGTGCCGTTTAACATTAAAAAATTGGGCCGTCTAAGGGTGGCTCTTGACGGAGCACTGTTTTAAATTAATCAGCGAATTAATACACGAGTCCACAAAGGCACTTTTTATGCGGACACCCACATATGTAAACAGTACTGCGTTTTATTACCTTTCAACTGTATCAATTTCGACACCATGCAAACAATGAAGTTCTGTTCCTGGAGCAGCAAAGTTTAATTGAAATTTTTCGTTGTCTTTTCGAAATTCCCATCCATTTGGAACATTTATGTCTCTGAAAAAGAATAGCTTTTAAATAGGTTCTAGAAAATAACTGAGGACTTGTACAGAAAAGTGATTCAACATTTGCTACTAAAACTTGATAATGTGTACAGAATGGAGGATTGTCGCAGAGCAGAATTCCCGACATCATAATATGGAAATTGTTTATTTTGTTTGCTGCAGCTGTAGGTCACCGTATAAGATAGTGAAGCAGTTGAGCAGAATATTCGAAAATTTAAAAGTAATAATATCCATTTAAAATGGGAGAAAATATTTATATTACGCTACTGAATGACCTTTCAGAAATCCCTAAACGAGAGGATGATACATATGTATCTTAAGAATGTAGCTATTACGTGAAACGAGTGCGAATTGAAAAAAAACTTGATAATTGCGTGCGCATTCATCAATGAAAAAGAGGGGATGAACGGGTCTGATGAATGAAGAGACCCACTCGATACGAGAACGGATCGTAAAAGAGCACTCTGCGCTCGATATCGATAACGACAGGTGCTTTTGGCAGGACGGGCTCCTTGCACCTCGCTACGAGCTCCAATTCGGTGACAGGTCGGGATTTCGGTGCAAAGTTAATTCTCAATTTGATGTTTTAGGAATTGTCCAGAAGGACCCAAGTGTTAATAAAGATGAAGCAAGTTGATGGTTAGAAATTTATATAAAGATTTTAATATTACCAGACTCAATTTGGATTTTTAACCCGTTTTAAATATGGGAACTCATTCAATGAATTATCTGGCATTACAAATCTGAATGGTTCACGTTCTATACCTTGCGAAAGAAAATCAAATGACACAAAAACAATCCTGGACATTCACAATGCTAAAGAAAATTAAAATCAGTGAGGTTTGCTATAATCAATATTGAGAATCCGAAATAGTGGATAAAAAGCTAATTAGATCAGAGAGAAATCTTGAAAAACCACCTTTCGCTTCTGTGATCCCGCATTCTTTTTTTTTCTTATAACGTTAAATTACTTAGAGTTGAAATCTTAATCGTGGTCGTTAAGAAAACGTATATTCGGGACCAATTTCTTGAACGGAGGAAATTAAATCCGTCAAAAAATCAACGGTTATAGACATGTTTTTATAAATAAGATTCAGCGATACAGTTGAATTTAGAATCAAATTAGCTTAAGTAAATAAAAACGAATACTTGTTAAAGATCAATGATCTAAAAGCTGAATAATGCCACAATAGATAGATAGATTGATGCTTACATAAAAAACTGTTGCAAGTCGAGTAAGGTATAGTTCTTTTGTTCTGTTTGAACCAAAACCTCATTTTCTTTCCAAAACAACGGTGAGGGCAAAAGCCATCCTAAACTCGGACTTGTAATTTGCTCATCCTTCAAGATACTTTGCCGTAGAACGTAAGTTCCTAAATCATCACCTGCAAGACAGAGAGAACAGAACTGGCTACTTTTCATGTTGCTTCAAAGCAATTTTATTTTTCGTTCATTCGGATATAAAAAATACATACCGATTGCAAAGACTTTCAGTGCCTTAACAGAACCTCCCCAAACTGCTGCCAAAGTTATCAAGGAATTTATGTATTTATCCTTCCACTTTTGAGTTTGACGCTGTAAAAATATCAACGACATAGGTCCGCCCATACTATGAGCAATTAAAGTCACCGGCTCATTATTATTCACTGTGTACGTTTCTTCAATAAGGGATTTTAATTTAACAAAGAATTCTTCACTTTCACCTGAAAATGTACATGTGCTAGGCTGTGCAATGTGCGTACAGTAAATGTGTGAGAAGAAAACTATAGATGTTGGTGTTGGATGTTTGAAAGTCGGTGGTATGTGATTTGTGTACAGAGATAAGCATTTTTTGAATATGTTCAAACTGCCCTACCAGTTGAAAGCCTCCTCAACTCAACCTTGTCAGTTTCAGTTCGCGAGGAGAAATTCAAGAAAAACCCTTTTTTATCAAACCGCGGCTTTTTATATGGAAATTTTCAAATAGCTGTACATCATTTCTAAGCAAAACAATCATTTTCTACTCATTGGTGAACAAATCACTTCAAAACTTAAATAAAATTTAATAAAAGTTAAATCAAGTCCAAAATTCACAATTAATACTGGTAATAAAAGTGCGCATAATGAGAGATACAGTGCCGGACTAGCCAATAGGCAATGATAGTTCAAAAATACTTACGAGTAGAAACTTGTCGTTTATCAAATACAAGTGATTAATATTGAAAAAACCCGTCTTTAGCAGGAATTTTTCATGAAACTATTCTTTGTATTTTTAGGGTATTTCCCGGGCACAAAATACAATGGGGTTAAAGGGGGCAAAATTATTATATCATTATTATTATACGAGTAATTCTTCATTGTTATTATTAGTTATTGGGTGGAAATTATTCCTTGAATATCCCACAAAAAGAGTATACTTCTTATTTACAATTTTTCGAAAACCGAGCTTCTCTCAGTTAAACTACCATGTTAATTTTAAAAACCACGGGTTAATGTTGACCGGTTTGAAAGAAAAAAATATGGAATTTTTTTCGGGAAAATGAAACAATTCTGGGAATTAAAAATCGAATGTCGACTCTTTTAGCAACCCTAATATTCATGCAATTACTGTAAATAAACTTAAATGTATGATGAAG
Source organism: Andricus quercusramuli (assembly GCA_932178445.1). Lineage (NCBI taxonomy): Eukaryota > Metazoa > Arthropoda > Insecta > Hymenoptera > Cynipidae > Andricus > Andricus quercusramuli. Next base: position 66,182 of record CAKNXH010001209.1, read on the forward strand.
ATATATTGCAGTACTTTTGTGCTTGACATGTTAAAATGTCCCGTTATATTTATAGTTAATAAAACATATTTATATAGTAGTAAAGTAATATTCAATTGATAAATTATTTATCGAAAAATAATTTTATGCGAGGGTTGCTTTTGAAAACTGCATGGAAAAGGGGTGGAGGCCACAGAGAGTCATGACTTAAGCCTTAAGGGACAATTTTTCATCACGTAAAAGGCCTATTTGTACAAAATGTTGTGTGCAAAAGCTACGTCACTTGAATAATTTTTAATTACTTAGGTCCTATTAATTGCATTCAATTGTTATACACAAGTTCAATGTTTATTAACACCATTAAATGTAGATTTCTGAGACAAGTCCAACAATATAAAAATGTGAATTTCGGTAAATAGTTTGGTTAATAAGTAGGGCAGTATAACATCTATCAGTATTTATGTGTTATCGACAATAAAGTCGCATCGTAAATTTTAGGTTCACTTATACTCATTGAGCAAGCGTTTTGAGTGAATTTAAGGGCACCGTTAGCGCAATTCTCTGTTCATTGCTGGTTGTATGTTCTCTCAGCGATCTCTGTTTTTGAATATTTAAATTTAGTACGGCGGCGCGGCAAAGCCCGTGCGCTTTTTGCGCTGCCGTGCGAAAATCGTAAGAGATTTTCTCGGTACGTGCAGACCTCCACGTTAGACGAGTTAGTATAAAGTACTCACTAGGTCCTTTTCTAAAATCATATGGCGCCCCTCGAAGAGAAACATTGCGAATGTACCCCAAGTCATTGACAAGCATGTTTCCGATATCCTTGAAATAACTGCCGGGAGATGCTTTGCTAGGATCTAAATATTCAACTACAAAAGGATCACCCCATCCTGGAATCCTTATTTCTACTCCATCTTGATTGCTGGTTGTTCGTGTCACATTGTCATAAATCAGCTTCATATTGTCAATCTGTAACAATTAACACAGAAATACATGTGAGATGCTGAAAAATAAACAAATGAAGAAATTAAATTCAGATTAAATACAAATTTCAATTCCTGTTTAAAATTTAACTGCTCGGTTGACAAAATTCTTAGCAAGCAAAACAAAACTTTTTAATCTTCCAGAACAAAGGACACGAACAAATTTGGAAAAGCGCAAAATACATGTATGCTCGATATCAAGTTAGTACGTGACAGTGGCACTATAAAAGTCTTGGAAAACTATTTTGATCAAATGAATAAAAATATACAATAGAGCCTTCAGTAGAGCCACCAAGACATTTTTCAAGTTGGAACTTGGAAAACCTGCTTTTTGAGAAAAACGCATTGAATGTTGGCGAGAGCAATAAGTGCACATGTTACACTTTTTCTTTGGAAATAAAATATACCCATTTCCGCTTGCTTTCAGGACATAATAAATACAGTGTGAAAAGATTCAGTATAGGTCTTAATTAATATTATTCTTCACTAGAACCGCTCACGAAGGCTCTTTTTCATGCAGACGCCCGCAAATAATAAATATTAATTAATATTAACTTAAACAAAAAGGCTCTCAAGGAAAATTTATTGAATATTTCAAATATCTATTTTATTCCAGAAAAACATATTAACAAAGAAGATCGCTGGAATTATTTAAAGAGAATATTATTAGAAACAATAATACATTGTTTAAAAAACTATGTTTGTTACCTTTAATTAATTACTACCTCACTCTAATTGAAAATTCCACAAAAAGTAGAAAATTTGAGAAAACTGCAACTTGCTAGCATTATTCCCAGAGAATATTATTATAACTAATAACAAATAGTTTAAAATTTATTTCTGTTAAATTTAATTAATTACTACCTCGCTATAATTGAAAAGCTAAAAATAAATAGAAAAATTAGGAACAACCCGCGACTTTTTGAATCTATTCTAAGAGAAAATCGCTAAGAATAATAACAAATTGTTTAAATAATTCATGTAAACTTCTAGTTATCAGTATAAGGTAGTATCTTCTGTATTAGAAACTATTACAGGGGCACTATACAATAGACTTACGGGGGTGATATTTAAAAAGTAGGTTTTTATTCATATTCCACTGCTAATTGTGAAAAGAAATGTTGAGTTTCAACTCGATACACCTATTATCGCCGAGAAAATTTTAGTCCTCTGGCTTTGTCATTAAAAAAGTAAGTAAAGAAAAAATAGTAGCTCAATGAATGAAGTATCATTTTAAAGCTCAAAATGTTGTACGTCAATGAGCCTGAAACAAATATCTAAACAAAATTTATAGCTCACATACCCGAAAATCTGAAAAAAAAGTAAGGAAATTTGACGGCTTTTAACGACAGTCAACTGTAGGACATAGTTTTTCATTGAAAAAAATTAGCAAAATTTGAAAAAAATCATGGTGTTACTTTAAGCATTTCTACACAAATTGCCGTTGAAAAATTTGCAGGATATAACAAATTATTAGAGCAGTTAGTTGAGCTATCTGCAATTATTTACAATTTGGAAGAAGTATGTGCTCCTTTTTCTCTTCGTGCAAATTGCGATATTTGAAGACAGTTTTTTATACTGGAAAGCAAGTGTAAGAAACCAGCAGGGTGTCTTTTTTCATGGGATCGTCCTCGTCAGGAAATAATCAGTCCTAATCAGGAATAATACTATCCAAATAACAACAAAGGTTTAACTGTCCCCAATTTCTCAATTCTCTTTGCAGCGACATCAGCAATTTCGCGATTCTTATTTTCGAATGATTAGGAAATTGCTGATGCTCGCGGCCTCTTTATGACACCTTGGTTGCATTTCCATGACCTCAATTATGAAAATGCAACCAAAAAGTAGATCTATTAAAAAGATGTTTGTTTTGTTGACTCGCGTTAGTTTAATTCAGTTTGCCTGTGGAATGACGGTTTTTGATCTACTAGTCATTATTAAAAGTGTATTTAAAAAACAAGCTTTCCCTCAACGACGTTGAGCCTCATCTCGAATACCTTGTTTGGAAAAATGCATTGTTACCTAATAAAAAAGAATTTTACATAAATATATGTTTGTTAAACAGGAGGAGATATAAAGGGTTTATACTTTTTCTTAATAAAGGTATGAAGGTGTATAATGATCTTTTCTCCATATTTACTATTTATCTCGTTAAAAAATCCAAAGCTTGTTTTTCAATAAACATTTTAATAATGACTAGTAGATCAAAAACCGTCATTTCACCGACAAACGAAATTAAACTAACGCTAGTCAAGAAACCAAACATCTTTCTAATAATTATACAATAAGATTTGGAATGTGAAAGAAACCATTGCTGATGCAATTGAATTTTTTAATGAGATAAGAAACAAATATGGAAAAGTGATCATTTCACACCATCACACCTGGATTAAGAAAAAAAAAATTATAAACCCTTTATATCTCCTCCTGTTTAACAAAACATATCTCTATGTAAAATTCTTGTTTATGAGGTAACAATGTATTTTTCCAAACAATGAATTCCTGATGAGGCTCAACGTCGTTGAGAACAAGCTTGTTTTTTAATAAACATTGTCCTGGATACGTGTCACGAATATTGGGCTAATAAAAGGGCAATTTCCCAGGTCCAAATTGACTTTTCTGCAACATCATTCTCATAGACTGTTATTCTACGATCGAACTAGACCCAAGAAATGGCAAATTAGTCAGTCTCCAGCAGGCGGAAAAATTATATATAATTTAAATGAATAGTGGCAAAAATTATGTATAATTTTCATTTATTTAATACAAAAAATGTATAAGACAAATGAAAATTACATATAATATTTCAAAGTACATAAATAACTTTTCCTGGTTTATCCTTATCTGGTGGATTATTATATGTATATCGGACTAGTACGACGAATAAGTACTACTTATCACTGAATAACTCTTGCGGCATGCGTATTAGTTATTAATTATAGAGTAGAGTGGCTCGCGTAATAAATTTAGTCCGAATATTAATATAGCTGTAGAGAATTTAGTTACCCAACAATCTATCACCACTGGAACTAGCAGCTCTAAATTCAACCAAATGTTGAAGAAACCGGAAGAAGTTTTTTCACATATGTAATGAACTGCAGATGTTTTGTTCAGTTTTGCTTCAACTTGGCTGCCTCCATCTCCTGGAACTATAGATTACGGCATTATTCATTTTATCAATTGCAAACACAGCTATACATATGAGTAATAAACATAAAGATAATTATAATAACTTACTGAAAACAACAGGTGACCTATTTGGACTTTCTTTCAAGCGATACTGCTTTGTTAATTTCATACATGAAATAAATAATAATATAACACTGATGATTGCCCCAAAGCGCATTATCTGTCAATCAAACAATTCACACAGGTCTTTTATACAATAATATTATATTGCTTTCTACGAATTTAAAAACAAAACGTATTTACAATAATTCTTAAAAAAGTACTAAAAACATATATGATCAAATTCAAGTTTAAAACGAAATCAGTGCAATTCGTAAACAACTCGAGTGAAACGTACGTACGGTATCGGTATTGTTGTTGTGTCATTACTCAGCTGCACTCAGCTGACTACAGCCAAGCGCCAAGCCAAACCAGCTACAGCTGACTTTGACGTACACGCCATGAAGTGCGTCATTGTTGACTATTGTGACGTCTTGGCCCTCTGTTGTTAGTGCTGATGACTTTCTTCGGGCGCCACTAAATTTAAATGCACTTTTACTTCACATGAACTAATTTATCAAAAAACGCTATATTATTCTGAAAGATGAATTGAGACTCCTTGGTGAAAGTTAATCGCCAAAAGTTATCAATAAAAATGATCAATGATTCATTTGCTTTTACTTATATAACAATTATAGATGCAGACTAATATAGAAAAGTGATGATATATCGTATCTAGTCGCAAGGCATGAAGTTAAGTAAAAATAAAAAACCTTATAAACGTGCCATTTTGTAGAAAATGAAGATTTAAGATTGGAATTTGATTGGAACTTTGGTGTTGAGAAATGTGGCAAATACTTTTATTTAAAGGTTTCTTTTTTAAAGAATCTTATTACAGGGTGCACACTCTTCCCTTTTTCTTCTTAGTTTTCCCTTTTTTCTTGAAATTCACCATTTTCCCCTATTATCAAAAAACTTCCCCTTTTTTCTATTTTCTCTTTAAATACACGATATTTCAAATTGTACCCATTATTAAATAATAAAGCAATTATAGCACTTAAATAAATTATTTACGAGTAAATAATGTACACGTTTCAAGTGCAGACCATAAAAAATAAACTCTTAAATAAATGTGAAGATAAAAAATCTGAAAGCAAGTTGAAAATGTGAAAAATGAAGACAGAAGTTATTATGCAATATTAAATTGGAACCGTTACAAAATATATAGTACTTTTTAAATGAGTATTAGAAGATAAACTCATTTTATAGTTGAAATGTACAAAGTTAAATACATAATTTAAAAATGTAGCATTTCAAATTCATCAACTGCAATTTTTAAATGTTCTAACTTGAGCAATGTTTAATTTTTTTAATCTCCACTTGAAAATTTAACTATTGTTGAAACTTTTCTTTTCGCTGATAATTGATTTTTTTAAATTCGCAATTGAACTATTACGCATTTGTGTTTGAAAATTGATATTTTTTAGTCGGAAATTCAACTATTCAGTTACAAGTTCGAATTTCGTTCAAAAGTTATATTTTTTGGCAGAAAATTGGTTGAAAATATATATTTATTTTGTTGAAAAACTGTCTTTTTGGTTGAAAATCAAACTACTTTCTTAAAAATTAATTTTTTTTCACTGAAAGTTGCAATTTTTGATTGAAAATTATTATTAATATTGAAAACTTATATTTTTAAGTTAAAAATTGGAATGTATTGTAGAAAGTTCTTTTTTTTTTGCTTAAAAATTCAATAATTTGGTAGAAATTTTGTTTTTTAATTTGAAAATTACTTTCTTGAAATGAAAATGTAGCAATTCCATTTTTGGTTCAAAGTTGATCTTTTTTATTTAGAAAATTCAAATATTTGGTTACAAATTTATGTAATTTGTTAAAAATTGGTCCTTTCATGTAGAAAAATAATCTCCTTGCTATAAAATTCGACATTTTAAATACAATTTTCTTTCTTTATTGACTAAAAAATCTTTTTTGGTTGAAAACTCAACTCTTGTTAAAAGTTTGTGTTTTCGGATTAAAAATTCAACTGTTTTGTAGAAAATTTAAATTTTCTCTGGAAAATTCAATAGTTTGGTAGAGAATTCAACTAATTGGTCGAATTTCGAACTACTACTCTGTTAAAAATTCATCATTTTAGTTTTTTGTTCGTTAAAAACTAGGGTTTTTAACTAAAAATTTTAATGTTTGGTTGAAAATAAAATTTTTATTTGAAAATTAATGTTTTCGTGTTGAAAAATCAACTGCATTGTAGAAAATTCTTCTTTTAGGCTTCAAAAGTCAACAATTTGGGAGAAAATTCAGTTTTTTCAATTAAAAATTAATAATTTGAAACGAAAATGTAACTATTTGATTTTTTTTTTTAAACTGACGTTCTTAATTCAACAATTCAACTATTTTGTTAAAAAATTATCTTATTTGTTAAAAATTTAAAATTACTAAATTTAAAAATAAATTTTTGCTCAGTTACAATTTTTTTGAAAATGTGCAAAAACAGGTTTTTTTGTATGGACTCATATGCACACATTAAAAAAAAAAGTTAAATAAGTCGAACGTGAAATTTATTTAGCTTGAACCAAAGAAACATTTTATCATTTTGCTTTTTCGGAAAAAAAGTCTGTCGTGAGTTAGGATTTTTGATATTTCATATCTTTTTTGCGATTTCGGAACGTTATAAACACCACGAAAAAACATGTGTCCCATGAATAAAAAATAATAACATGTTTCTTTGGTTCAAGCTGACTTAATTTTAGGTTCGAATCAATCCAAAAAACATGTTTTTTTATATTTTCAAAAAGTTTTAAATAAGGCAAATTTTTTTTTAATTTAAACAAAATTTTAAATTGTAAGAAAGAGAACAGAAGATATTAACCGATTTCAATTTTTTTTTCTTTACTTGTTTTGGATGTCGACCCGAAAATTGTTATCCCTGAGCTCAAAAGATTCGATTAATTTTTAGCATTTTTACTTCGCTCTACTGAAGAGTTTAGTTTTAAATTTACATTGAAAGTATTAATTATAGTTTTTTTCAAAAGAGCGAAATAACATGCTATAAAATCAAAACCACCATCTAAAGATCCAACAAAATTCCACTCTTGGTTCGAAGTGGCTATGAATTGAGGCCAAAAAAGTTATCCAGATTCGCGGAAATGACAAGTATAGTTTGATGTAAAAATTAAGGGGTCATTCTACTATCTCGGCAAAAAAAGGTGATTCTTCAAGAATTTTTTACTCAACAACTACTTTATATATTTGAATAAAATAATCAGCCTTTATTTATGCTGTCTCAAAGTTTACAAAAACAATCTTTTCACGTAAAATTATTATTTAGTTTAGGTATTATTTAACAATAAACAAAGTGTCTAAAAAAAGGCATGTCCACTGCGCGCATGATATCTCCAGGCAGCATCATCTAAAACAAATAAATCAGAAATTTTTTTGATTAGTATAACCGTAGCTCGGGAGTGACGAAACAGATTTCTTCATTTTGCAAAATAACAAAATGGCGGTAGTTTAAACTAAAAATATCCAAAAATTGTGTTTTTTGCTCTTTTTTTGTTAATTTAACTACGATAAAATAAAAATTGTTTAAACCGCTTCGTCACTCTGAATCAGCGATCCCTGCCACATATAATATTTCTTCTGCTTGTTTGAATGACTCCTCCTGATTTTATAATCTCTTTCAGTTTATAACTAACATTTTCACGAAACGAAACTGCACAAAATGAATTAAACAACGCTACGATGTTTACAATAAGCTCTCGTCAGCTCTCTACGCGCTTTTTCTCCAAGCTCTCAAAAGCATAGAAAAAGACTCCGAATTTTTGTATGAAATTTTGATAAGATATTTCTGATTATATAACCTATTGAAAATTGCAAAGAAAACAAATCGATTTTTTAAAAGTGAGATCTAATAAAATGAATCAGGATTTGAATCTTGAATTTTTTGCAAAGATAAAAACATATGCACTCGGGATATGAGAGGATGCTGAATAAAAATAATAATGGTTTGATCCAAAAAAATTATCGTTTTCCGAGAATGTTAAATTTCAAATGACAGACATTTTTGGCTCAGAATAAAAAAAAAGGAAATGTAGGTATATATCCTCTTTGTTATTGAATTTGATTTTTTTTTTATTATTCTACAAAAAAATGAGATTTTGAAAAAATGCTTTCAATAAAAAATAATAATAATATTTGTGCAATAAACCCATTTTCGACAAAAATGTTGGTTATCTAATTCCGTGATGCCAACCTTCAGTTACTTAATTCCACACGAAGCAATGTTTAAAAGTATGGGGGTCTATATAGTACGTATATAGGGGTAGGTAGGATCGTGACGTCTGTTCACCACCTGCCAGGTGTGTCAGTCTTCAACTGTCATATCACACAAACCAAGCGTTTGCTCACGTTTGCTTCAGCGATACCACTTTCAAGATACATTAATGTGTTTTTTAGTACATAATAATATCTGTATACAGTGTTTTTGTGCAATTTTATTATATCGTCTGCATATCTCAAAAATTAATTATGCTTCGAGCGAGGTCACAAACTAGTATTTGGTACATTTTACTAATTCATTCCCAATATTTGCATCACGGTTGAACCATGTTTAAAAATTATTGATAACGATCTTATTTCTCATTTTTAATAGTGAGCAAGAAGTTAAATTTGTGCAAGAAAGAATTTCAGCGACAGAAAAAAATTTTTCCGAACTTTGCACTGTTTTTGCTGCATTTACGAGGAAAGCAGCAAGGTATGTAATCAATACGATACGATAATCATTGTATTGATAGCTTACATGGTTAACTAACTTGTATGCCTGAATCTTACACATGCGTTGACGTGGAACAAACAAAATCCTGAAAAACATACAGTAGAGCACCTAAAAAATTAATAAAACTATTGTGTTGAAATATTTTGTATAGATTTTTTTTTAATTCAAATAAAATATATGTAAAAATAAACACGAAACATTCTATTTCAGACTCAGAGACAAGAATGATGAGGTTGCTAAGGCAGTAGAGAACTATGCCAAATCAGAAAGCATAAATCGTTCTCTGAGTACAAGCCTCACAAATTTTGCATCCACTCTCTCTGTCATTGGCGATTACAGGTACACGTTAAATACAGTATTATATGTACATATTACTATTGATCAGCATAGTTCCTTAAAAGCTAAAATGCGTTAATAAACGTATACATAATTACATATGGGAATAAATCTACATTCATTTTTCCAGGGATGCTCAAGTACAGAGACTCGATTCGAAAGTTATCTCCACGTTATCTCAGTATTCAGTGACGTGCAAACATGCTCGCGAAGACGTTAAAAATACATTTACTGCTCGTGAACGAGAAGTCAATAGAAGACGACACTTGGATAAAGTGAGGGAACGAAATCCAAGAAATCGACAGTTAATTGTATCCTTTCCATATAATATAATGTAACTTCAATTGTACATAGATGCTATACAATGAATAATAAATTGTCTTCCTTAATATTTATATTAGTCCCAAGCAGAGTCCGAATTGATGAAGGCTTCAATGGAGATGTCACGAGTGGTTAAGGGCTTAGAGGAGCAAATAGATTCATTCGAAAAACAAAAATTGCACGATGTCAAGACAATATTTTCAGATTTTGTTGTTATTCAACTTAGCTTTCATGCCAAAGCTGTTGAATTGTTGACAAAAGCATATCAAGACATTGCTGAGATTGATGAAGCCAAAGATCTAGAGGTAAGATTTAGGCACGATGTACTCATTTAACCTATGTTCCATCGAGTTTTAAACAGCGATTTTATACAATGTGCATGCAGGACTTTCAAGTAGCGAGGGAAGATGTGATGGCGGTAACGAAAATATTTTTTTTTTTCAAATTCACAATAAGCAATTTAGCTGTAGTAACGAAATGTTGTAATAGCAGGTAATAGAGTACCTGCCCCAAATGAAAAAAGTTCCTTTAATCTGAAACTTTTCTTGCAAACTAGCACTGTTTTAATTTTTAAACGCTGGTCCTCTCATCAAAATTTACAAGGTTGACATTTTTTAAATAAAATTATAGGAATTTCGTGAATTGATGGAAGTACCCGATTCTATGGCTCGGATAGATGCCATGAAACGAACATCTATTCGTCAAGCTTATTCTCTTTCGAGTTTGGCCAGTCGCTTTTCATCTCCCAGGGCATCTAAAAAATCGAACTTGCGTGAAGCGGAATCTCTCGTATGTATATAAAATTCATTTGTGTATTTTAGTAATCACCACAGGTTTCTTTCATTTTTTACCAAAACTGAAAACTGAATCTCTTCCTCCTTAAATTCAGTAAAGTTTTTGCCTGTCATGACAATGCACGCTTCTGGAAAATTTGAGTAATTTGGGCGTACTTTAAATTTCAGGATTCTCCAAAAATGGAATTTGCCAATTCATCAGAATCTGCCCAGATTGAAGAATTCGGTGAAAGTTCTGAGGAGACAGAATCGGAATCGGAATCTGAATCTGAACAAGAGATGCCAGTGAGAACTAGACTTAAGACCATGTGACAAACAATTGACTAACGAATTTTCACTATTATTGTTATTATTATTTTTAGATAAAAGTCATTGGACGTTTGCACCAAAAAAATGTTAATCGTATTTCATTGAGAGTAATACCCCCTGTGCCCGTGTATCAGAAAAACTTGGTACCCTCAGTAAATCGGCAGGTATCGTAATATTTCGAACGCAGGAATGCTACTATTAAAAACAAAAAAGAAGTTTCATTATACGTCGCATGGATATATAGAATATTATGTTTTTATTTATTTTCAATACAAGCGCAACTGAATTGCACAAAAGTGAAACACTTGTTACAGTTTATTCATTTTGAGGAAGGAAGATGGCAAATCTTGAGATGTGTAGATAATCTTACTTATCCGTTCCTTCTACTCCAGCTTGAGTCATGAGGTCAGCAATATTTTTCTCCAGGTCATCTATTTTGTTTCCCATTTCATCTAGTAAGTCTTGCTAAGGATTTTTTGCAGAATCATTTTTGTTACATACTTGTTCAATCTAAATTACGAAATAATTTGCAAAATACTGGAACAATTTCAACAGTGAGGTAGTTTGAATTTGTACCTGTATAAATGTGACTTTCCATTTTTGAGGATCAATTTGTTCGTCAGTGTGTCTAATACATTTTTTTTCACGAAATCCAGGGACGATTCCTGCTTATAAATATAACGTCTCTCTTACGATAGAATGCAATGCGCGGTGTACTGCGACAAGGATAATTTGCTTGATTGCAATATTACAATTTATTTAAAAAATATACTTTTTTATTTTTTAAGAATCTCAATTTTAAGTGAGAAAATGTAGCGCGAGTAGCTCAAAGAAACAATAAACAATTACAAATTATAAGGAAGAAATAAAATGCAATTCCACACAGCAAAAATAAAATCAAGGGCAATATCCGCATTTTCTTTTTAATTCACGGACACTTTCCGGATTTCCTTAAATGCCAGCACACTAGACACCCTGTTTGTTTTCCGGAAGAAGAAATTGCATTTTTTTTTTAATTTTCTAGTCGATCAACATTAACCCGTGTGCCCGGGCTTTTGAAATTAACATGGGATTTTAAACGGAAAAGCTGGAAAGAGTAAATTAAAGTTTAGTCACCTCTTAAGGAACATTCAAGAAATAATTTCCACGCAATAACTTTTAATTTTTGACAAATTAACGCCCTTGTATTGGGTCCGGAAAATGTCTCAAAAAATGCAAAATAGCAGTTTTATGTCAAATTCATTCTAAAGACGATATTTTTTTGAATTTCTTCTAAATTAATTATTTATATTCGACAAGTCACAAGTTTCCAAGTACTGTTTAACAAACTTTTAATTGGTTAAACAATCCGCCCTAGTAATCATGAATAATAATATAATAATAATATAATTTTGATAATAGTAGATAATAGATGATAATTTTTTCCCCTGTAAAGCGTCAAAAATTTTATTTTCTGGAATTCATGACACAATTAGCGAATGTTTATAATATTATTATTTTTTACGATATTCTACAACTATTTCAACCATTTTTTTTCGCCTGTAAGTCTTGAAAACTTACTGCTTTCTGGAATTAATAATGCAGTTCATGAATGCTAAGAGTGATATTTTTTGTGAAAGACATGTTACAATAATTTAAACAATTTTCATTTGTTTAAATCATTCTCCCCTTATGAATCTTAAAAAGTTACTATTTTCCAGAATTGATAACGCAGCCAATGAATGTTAAGAGTGATATTTTTTGTGTAAGTGTTGCAATTATTAAAACAATTAATAATCATTCACTTGCGCCTTTTCGTATGAAAAGAAATTTCTTTTCACGTAAAACGAACAAATTGAGAGGGGGAGATCGATCCCCAAGAATTGAAAGTCGAATTTTCGGACCACCCTAGTGCTCAAGTAAGAAAATATTTCGTGCATTATTTGTAATTTTAGCGACACATGCATCAACATAAACCACGTTCAACTAATGAAATAATAAAGTTCATCTTTTTTTATAACGATTTTATTATTTCATTAGATGGCCCTTCGAGAATATAAAACTAATTTTTAAATTGAGAAATTATTTTTTTAAGAGCATTTTTAAAAAATATCAAGTTTAGCTTCATACCACTGGTATATATTAGTGTTGTTCTTTCAACTATCCAGCTGATCGGCTGATGAAAATGCATGTCTCATTTTCTCGCAAAAAATCAAAAAGTATACTTTTAAAATACTAAAAATTTCCAACAACCTTTATTGGATAATTACATCTAATTATTAGTGCTCTTGTAATTTTAGCAGAAAAAAACATTGATAAAAAAATTGATAAACATGTATAATGTATAATGATATAATGTGCGCACACATTTTTTACCTCGGACGTAACAACCCCATGTTTTGACTTTACTCATTACTTACTCTAATTTCGTTACTTGCTACATGAACCATGCCAGTTTTTCTGGGGTTTTCTCCACAATCATCAACATTTTTCGTCGCAACTTTCAAAATTGTCAAGAACATGAAAACTCACTGTTTTTGGTTAAATATTAATTATTCTGGACAGAAACATACGTGGAAACTGAATTGCCTATATGTTGTGTCAAGTACAATGAGATGCCCTTGAGCGTGCAATTCACCTTAATTCTATTTTGTTCATAAAAGGATATTTCTACCAATAATTTGGTCAGACATCGATTGAAATTTATCTTGCATGTTTTGTAGAAGCGTCTGCACCTACAACAATTTCTGAATAAGTATCCAAAGGGATTGACATTTTTACGTTGATAAATAATTGGTATGGCCCGGACTGACGGACTTTAGGCCACAAAAATGAAACTGAGCTTGCATTTTGTGATTAAAGCAAGAAACTTGAACTTTTCAGTTGCTTCCTCCTGAAGATTATCTTTTTAGTTATGAACTTTATTATTTCTTTCAAAATTCAACAATTTTGTTAAAAAGTAATCTTTTTTGGTTTAAAATTTAACTGTTTTGTTGAAAATTCGTCTCTGAGGGTTGGAAATTCAACTATCCTCGTAGAAAATTTACTTTTTGTTTAAAATTCATATCCCAGTATTGAAAATTCAACTAAAATCTTCTTTACATGAAAATTCAACTATTTTTTTTGTTTGAAAATTTTTCTTTATAATTTAAAAATTAATTTCTTAGATTACAAGTTGCATCTTTCTTGGATAAAAATTCAACTGTTTTATTGAAAATTAGTCTGTTTGAGTTGCAAATTCAATTGAAATCATTTTTGGCTGAATATTTAATTGTTATTTTTTTAATTTAAAATTCATGTATTTTAGTAGAAATTTTCTTTCTTGGAGAAAAATGCAATTGTTTGGTTGAAACTAACAATTTTGTAAAAAGTCATCCTTTTTGGTTTGAAATTCAACTTTTTTGTTAAAAATTCGTCTTTTTGGGTGGAAAATTCAACTGAAATCTTTGTTGGATAACAATTTAACTATTTTTTGTATTTTTTTCTAATTTTAAAATTCATTTATTTTATTAGAAATGTCATCTTTCTTGGATGAAAATTCAACTGCTTCATTGAAAATTCAACAATTTTGTTGAAAAGTCATACTTTTTGGTAGAAAATTCAACTGTTTTGTTGAAAATTCGTCTTTTTGGGTGGAAAATTCAACTATTTTCGTGGAAAATTTACTTTTTGTGCAAAATTCAATTCATAGTATTGAACATTCAATTGAAATCTTTTTTGGCTGAAAATTCAATTATGATGTTCTTAATTTATCTTTTTAATTTAAAATTCATCTATTTTAGTATAAATTTCCTCTTTCTTGGAGAAAAATGCAATTGTTTGGTTGAAACTTCAACAATGCTGTAAAAAGTCATTCTTTTTGGTATAAAAATTCAACTATTTTCGTAGAAAATTTACTTTTTGTTTCAAATTAATATCTGGGTGTTCAAAATTCAACTGAAATATTTTTTGGATAAAAATTTAACTATTTTTTAGGAAATTTGTCTTTTCAAATTCAACAATTTTGTTAAAAAGTCATGCTTTTTGGTGGAAAATTCAACTGTTTTGTTGAAAATTCGCCTATTTGGGTTTAAAATTCAACTATTTTCGTGGAAAATTTACTTTTTGTTTAAAACTGACATTTTGATATTGAAAAGTCAATAAAATCTTTTTTGGATGAAAATTTCATCTTTATTGAATAAAAATGCAACTTTTTTTTTTTAACATTAATCTTCTTTGCAAGAGGATTCAACCGTTTTCTTTAAATATTTTGGATGAAGCACTTTGTTAATTAATCAACTGCGTGGATAAAACTTGAACTACTTTGTTGTTGGAAATTTAACTTTTTTGCTGAAAATTCATATTTTGTTTGAAAATTCATTTTTTGAACAGAAAATTCGTCTTTTGACTTGAAGGTTCAACAATTCAGATGATTCTTTTTTTCTCTCATGACTGGAAACCCTTCATTTGTTAAAATGTCGTTTTTTCGTATCAAGAGTTCCTTTTTTTGGATGAAATTTGATTTTTTTTTGTTTTGGTTAAAATATTAAACATTACACTTTTCGTTGGGAATTTGTCTTTTTAGGTGGAACATTCAAGTATTTTTTTAAAAAGTTATCTTTATAATAGAATTATTTTTGTTTACAATAAATAGATAAATTGTAATGGAAATGAAAAATTACGTAATTTAAGTACGGCCCCTAAACAATTTAATCAGTATTAACCTTACGCTGAACACAAGTACACCAATGGATTTTACGTGGAAAATTAATAATGAAACATGGGTTACATTGTTACTCTCTTGTCCCAATTAGTTGTAATAAAAAAATAAAGAACTGAATTGTGCCTCTCCCCCACTTAAATCTATGGTTCTATGGTGTAATTAGTTTTAGTGCAAAGTTGAAATTTATAATTCGTTTATAACAAACTGTGTTATGAATGCAAGGTTTTGCCGTCCAATGTCCGAACTATTGGAATAAATTTGTATTGGTTTGTAGAAAACAGTACGATTCTTTGGAATATACAAGTACAAATAATAATTAAATAGATGAAAAACTTACGTATTGCGTCAACTCTTGCATATTTTTTGGATCTGTACTGTTACCCACTGCGTAATTTTCAGATTCTTCTGATTTGTGGTCCTGTTTGATTTCAGCCATTGTACAAAAATACACCACAAACTGTCAACCTTGATAATTAACAATTAATTTCAAGTTAGAAGAGGTTAATGTTTGGAGCAGTTAGTTGTGACGAGAGCTTTTTTGGCTTTTTCTAAACACTTATAAATCTTGTGGCTTTTTGTGCGTGGCGAAGAAGCGCATGCGGTGTATAGATTGCAACATTTCTTCGATTTAACTGTAACAGTCCGTGCCCTTTTGCGTGTTGATCGATTTAACAACGAAATTTGACAGCACCATGAGCACGAAGAACAATCACAAACAATTTTGGTATACATACATCACATACATCATAGTTCACAGCATTCATGGTTCACAGACATGAGACGCAAGGTCCGTATTTGCCCGTACGCAGCCCGAAAGTCGTTGAATGCGCAGCCAAACAACATGGCGCTGGTCGTTTTTTCAAACCGCGTCGCGAACGAAGGGTTGAACAGAAGACACCAAGCTGATACAAATTTGATAACTTCAAAAGGATTTTGATAAGACACAATTTATTTGCGAGATTTTAATAAGATTATAACCATTCTTGATTAATTGTTGACTTGAAAGAACGATTATTGTCTTCCTTACTGATAATATAAGAAAGATCGAGTATTCTGTTCCGACAAAATATGCCGGATTTTCAGACCCGGCGGATCGTAGGTTATCTGTCTTTCTCGCTCCTTAAGAAGTGTGAATCTAAAGAAATTAGAGTAAACGAGACACTCGCATGTGGAAAACTGTCATTTGTTTTCCACATGCGAGTGTCTCGCTTACTCTAATTCCTTTATATTCACGTTTCTTAAGGAGCGAGAAAGACAGATAACCTACGTCATATATCCTCCGTCATATTTTGCCGGATTTTAATTTTCTCTTGCGGCATATTTTATCGTGTACCAAATTGAATTCCAAAGAATATATGACGTGTTTCATCTGTATATAACTGTATGCCTTGCCGGATCTTAATTTTGTCGCATAAACTTCCACAAATTTCATAAATTTCAACAAAGTACATAAATTTCTACAAATTTCCTGAAACTTCATAAATTTAAACAAGATTCATAAATTCACTGGGGTGCCTCCCCGCCCCCACTAGACGTAGGAAAAATTCTGATTCGACAAAATATGCCGGAACAGAACGTCAAAATCCGCCAAAGTATGGCGGATCCGTATACACTACCCTAAAGGCTCTTTTATACCTTCCGTCAATCGGTCGTCGACCAACCAATGTATCGGAATATCCATTCACACCTCTGCAAAATTCAGTGAAATCTAGTAATATTTTAATAAACTTTCAGTGAGTTTTAGAATATAACTAAAAGGGATATTCCAATATGTTTGTCGATCGACGACTGATTGACGGAAGGTGCAAAAGAGGCTTAATAGTCCGGAACGTTCCGGGAAAGTTCCGCGGGCACCTTCAGAACGTTCCCGGAACATGTAAAATGTCCGCCACTTGGGAACGTTCCACTGGGACCTGAGAGGAACCTTCCATTATTGTTATTTTTAACAAAAATTATCTCGTAAACCGTAAGAGATAGGCAAGCATGGATGTCATTTTTGAGTTTTGAGTACCGCATATACTACACTATAATATGATATCCGTATCATAAATTGACATCGATTTTGACCTATCACCTACGGTTTACGCGTTATTTATAGAAAATAATAACAATTAAGTTAATTTATGTTTGGAACGTTCCGCAGTGGAACGTTCCTGGAACGTTCCCAAGCGGCGAATTTTTTACACGTCCCGGGAACGTTCAGAAAGTTCCCGCGGAACGTTCCGTGCTATTAGGGACCGTTCGCAGGTTGCATGTTAGAACTTGTTCGAGACAAGTTCGAACTTACAAGACCGCAGATGCGTAGATTTCGTACTTTGACCAAGGTTGTTTTTTCTGTCCTAGATTTTAACGTAAGATATAATATGTACCTAGATTAGGCATCTCACTAGCGAACCTATAAGATGTTTCAAAAAACAAAAAAATACCACTGGTTAAAAAGACACGGATATATCTATGTCTCTTTTTAACCAATTGCATTTTTTTAGTTCTTGATACTTATTGTAGATTCGCTAGTGAAGGGACGCATCTTGCAAAATTATCTTCGATTTTAACTTGAAAAGAGTTAAGCGCATAGGGAAGCTGTTCTCCATCAATTTCTCTACCAGCTTTATATAAACAACTTGAAAAAAATTCAAAAAGAGTCTGAATTCAGACTTAAAATATTTTTGGTGTCAAGAATCTTGATTTCACTTGTAAGGGTACCGTTTCACAGACCATGAATTCTGAATTAATCGTGAAATTAATATTTCAAATAGGTTTCATTTCTAGTTTCCTTGTTGGTTTATACCAAATGTGATTGGCCGAAAACCTAGATGCGAACCCTATGTGAAATATTAATTCAATGAAAAATTCGAATTCGAGCTCCGTGAAAAGTTAACCTAAGTTGTTTTAAATCAAGAACTGAAATTCAGTTGAAAACTAAATGTATAACTAAGATAATGTTTACGAATGAAAAATATGATATTCTTTGAGAACGTATCAATATTATCAACAGAGAAACTACTGAACATTATATAAACTTTTATCCATAACAAATTTAAATAAATATTGAGTATTCTTGAAGGTTCTGTGTTATTATTTTAGTCAAAACCCCCTATCGGGGCTCTCGATTTCTAAGAAATAAAATGAACGGACGGATTATCTCAATTGACGACTAGCAGTCAAGCTGAGGATTTTTCAGCGGAAATAAATTCGATTGCATCGTTATTGACTATTAAACCAGCGATCTAGTACCAAATCTGGCCAAATACTGATGCATAAGACACCTTTTCATTGGGGATTTTATAAGAACGGCGACTGACACTTGCGGCCACAAGGGGTGCCAGTGAGCGTGGAGACACACAACACGGCAGCAGCGTCTACTAGTCGCATTACATCAGAGTGGAATTCCTATGTCCTCTAATGTAAATGATCGAATCTCTCTTTTTATCGTATGAAATTAGACGGAAGTGACTGCAACTATCTATTTCTCTCTTATTTGTCAGAAAGAGAGGGATGACTAGTGATGGGCGCTGCTCGGTATTTCACAGTCATGACCAATCCTCATCGGTCATGACGGTAAATGTTGGTAAAACGCGGTCAGACCCAAATATTTCCACGAAAAAATGTTGTTTTTTTTTATAGATGAAAGTGGTTCAGTGGCTAGGATATACCCTATGCTAAACTTGTACAAACAGTTTTTCGGTTCTAAATGTTCCAGTTACTTTCAAAGTAATAAAAATTCCAAAATGCTGAACATAGCAGACGACACTTTTGACAATTTCGCGCGAGTTTCGAGGAGAATTTGAAAATGACACTTTACAAATTACCAAATTGCATTGAAAATCTATTGTATTTACCAAGTATTATTTTAAAATTAGTAGTTAGTAGTGTGCTGAATTATTTTGAATAACATTTCAATGAATATGACACTTAAACATTCAGTTAAGTATTGTGTATCGTATAGGTTATATTCCCTAAATGAAAATACAAATTGATATAGTTGTTATGAATTTATACTTATGAGTAATTTGTGCAAATGATTTATTATTTGCTATTATTTGTATGTGAAGAAATTCAATGAGACAATCATTATACTTAAAAATAGGAACAATTTAAGTGAAATAAAATTGAATTATTTGAATGGGTTTTTTGTTCATGCAATGGTACTGAATTAGTCGAGCAATTCCTTTCTTCATTAATTATCATAATATTCTTTTGGAACTGTTCGTGTCAAATAAAATTTCTCTAAACATGTAAGCTTTCTTTATTTCTCTTTATATGTAGAAGGAAAAAAAGATATAGAAAAAATCGTCTAAATGTGAGAGTTGTTACAAAAATTTCCGCAATTCCCAAGAAAAATAACGTTAAAAAATATTTTAAACAATTCTTTTTCTTGAAAACCCATTCAAGGGATTAAATTTTATTTCACTCTCCTTGTTCCCAGTTTTAATTATAATAATTGCGATATTGAATTTCTTCACATATAATTATTAACAAATAATAAATTATTAATAGTAAATAATAATTAAACATCAATTTCATTTTAATCAAAGACAAAAACAGTATTTTCATTTAGGGAATATAGTCTATGCGATACACAGTAATTAACTTAATGTTTAAGTGGCATATTCATCGGAATGTTATACAAAATAACTTGGTGTCATTTTCAAATTCTTCTCGAATCTCGCGCGAAACTGTCAAAAGTGTCGTCTGTTATTCTGAGCTTTTTCGCATTTTTATAAATTTGAGAACAACTGGAACATTCAGAACCGAAAAACTTTGTGTACAAGTTTAGAATAAGTTATGTCCTAACAACTAAACCACTTTTGCCTATAAAAAAAATTTCCTCGTGGAGATATTTGGGCCTGGCCGCGTTTTACCAACTCTTACCGTCATGACCGGACATTGCCAGTCACGTCAGGTATTACCACAGTTAGACCGAGCAGTGCCCATCACTACTATCGGCACAGAAATTATAGGCATCTGCCTTTGAAGCTTAACAGCTCAGCCACAAAAAATGCTAGAATAATAAGTGAATAGGCATTTGAAAGCTGCAAGTGTTCCACGTAAATGAGCCCGAAGACGTTAATGTAAAAAATTTTTTGTGGTTTGCAGACTGAAAAATGTGAAAAAAGGTAAGGAATTTTGGGCACATTTAAGAAGAGTCAACTTTAGAGCATTATTTCTTATACAAGGGGTAATGGGAAAAATTTGCAAAAATGCATGAATATGAGGAAAACCTTTGTGAACAAATTGCAGTTGACAAAATTGAGAAATAATTAAAATTGTTGTTAAAAATTGCAGAAATGTACAACTATACTATCTCCGGTTCTAATAGAGATATGAAAGCGATTCAAACTGCAAACTTTAACGAATAGGCTCTGTAATTATTTATAATCTCTCGGAAGCATGTGATTGTTGTATTTTTGGTGGAAATCGCGATATTTGTAGACATTTTTTTTGTTGGAAGACAAGTGTCAGAAATCAGCGGGGATCCTTTTTTTTTGCTTCCAACCGCTCGTGCCTTTCTTCGACTCGTGCTTCTGAACCCTTGCCCAGACATTTGACGCCTCCTGCAACCAGTGCCGTATCTCTTTAAGCGAAGTACCTTGGACTTGTAATATTTTCAGAAAAACCAGCGTCATTTTGTTATTGTAAAACCTTTTTCAAATTTTCGGGCGGATTTCAAAGGAAGACAGTAACATATATCAGAATCAGAAAGAAGGCGATAAATATATAGATGAGGAAAAAAAATTGGGGTTTTATTTGAGAAACAAAGCACAACATTTTAATACGCGTAACTTCGTACACATTATTTTATGCAAATTGGAAAATCGGTTGAAAGTTTATTCTAATTTTTGGTGAAAACAATCTCCTACTACATTTCTGGTTGAGAATTCATTTTTTTTTGCTTCGAATGCATAAATCTTATTCTGATAAAATTCAATTTTTTTTTTTAATCTTGCTAGAAAATTAAAGTTTTATGTGGAAAATTAGTCTCTTTTCTAGCGAAACTCATCTTTTTATTACTTTTTGCTTGAGGATTCAAACGATTTTCAAAGAAATTGTCTTTTGGTTTCAAAATTTTACAATATGGTTGACATTTTCTTCTCTCTTCACTGAAAAATAATTGTTAGTTGAAATATCAACTATTCCATTCTTCGTCAAAAATGTATCATTGTTTAGTTAAAAATTTTACTATTCACTTGAAAACTCATCCGCTTTCTTACAAATTTATATATTTTGTTATATTTTATATTATATATTATTAATATAAATATAAATATTAATATAATATAAATATAAATATTATTATAATTTATTATATATTTTGTATACATTTTATATATTTCGTCTACATATTATGTATCCATATATTTTGTTGCAAATGCATAAGTTTACTAGGAAATTGAATTATTTGGTGTAAAATTGAACTATGTTGTTGGAAATCAGTTTTGTTTAAAATAATTTCACTCAGTACTGATTTAATGAATTGACCAATTAGTCAATGCAAAAATTGCTTTTTGCAATACCTTAAGTGAAAGCACCACCGTTTTCTTGATTTTAAAGTTTTTTGAAATTTTTCGGTGCATTTTTGCACATTTTTTCTAATCAGAAAACTACATGTGGGCTAATTTACACTAAATTGCAATAAATTTCAATTCCGACCTGCACTGAATAATAATAATCGGCCCTTGTCAGGGCCAACAAATGTTTTTGACGAAGGTTTATTCTATCAAACATGCTTTCCCTATTTTTTTAAAGCCATTGGGTGTTATTGAAATCGGCACACTTTTTGTAGTATGCAATTTTTAGTCTACCTTATGGTTATTCCAGAAAACGCCAAACAAGCATATTACAAAAATCGATTTTTATACCTTCTTTATGTTCATTTTGCAGGTTCATTTGGAGAATTAATAATAGTACAACAGCCTACAATTATTTTATGTACAAGCCTAACGACCACTCCTATTTACTATATACACGATTTTATGTCACGAATGAAGGAGATACGGCACTGGTTGCAGGAGGCGTCAAATGTCTGGGCAAGGGTTCAGAAGCACGAGTCGAAGAAAGGCACGAGCGGTCGGAAGCAAAAAAAAAGGATCCCCGCTGCTTTCTGACACTTGGCTTCCAACAAAAAAAATGTCTACAAATATCGCGATTTCCACCAAAAATACAACAATCACATGCTTCCGGGAGATTATAAATAATTACAGAGCCTATTCGTTAAAGTTTTCAGTTTGAATCGCTTTCATATCTTTATTAGAACCGGAGATAGTATAGTTGTACATTTCTGCAATTTTTAACAACAATTTTCATTATTTCTCAAATTTGTCAGCTGCAATTTGTTCACAAAGGTTTTCCTCATATTCATGAATTTTTGCAAATTTTTCCCATTACCCCTTGTATAAGAAATAATGCTCTAAAGTTGACTCTTCTTAAATGTGCCCAAAATTCCTTACCTTTTTTCACATTTTTCAGTCTGCAAACAACAAAAAATTTTTTACATTAACGTCTTCGGGCTCATTTACGTGGAACACTTGCAGCTTTCAAATGCCTATTTACTTATTATTCTAGCATTTTTTGTGGCTGAGCTGTTAAGCTTCAAAGGCAGATGCCTATAATTTCTGCGCCGATAGTAGGGATGACTGTCGATGATCCTCAAATCTAGAGTTCTTGATTACCGAATTTTGTCCCGCTCGTTCTGACACATTATGGCCCATTTAGGGTACCTTTTCACGAAGCTCGAATTTGAATTTTGCATTGAATTAATATTTCACATAGGGTTCGCATCTAGGTTCTCGTCCAATGACATTTGCCATAAACCAACAAAGTAACTAGAAATTAATCCTATGTAAAATATTAATTCCACGATTAATTCAGAATCAATGATCCGTGAAAAGGTACCCTATACACCTCCTTTGCATACAGGCGGAAAATGTATCTTCCTCTCACTCTGCCACGTGACGATGCCATGCATTTATCTCATTCTAGATTTTTATCTGTACGTGAAGATTTTCCGGTTTGTTGGAAAACCTAGAGTGAGATAAATACATGTTCTGTTTACGTGTTGGAGTGAGAGGAAGAGAGTTTTTCCAACAGAGTAGTCTTTAAATAGAAAGTGCCTCTACAGAAAGAGAAGCTGCAATCGATCGTTTAAAAACGATGGAATATTTCTGTCTAATTTCATACGATAGAACGAGAAATTCAATCAACTCAGGGTGTCGTCCCATGGCAGCGTCAATCTTGGCGCAAAACGTCAAATCACTAGACATTTCAGCCAATGATAGTCTCCTAGTAATCCGCTGTTTAGTAATTTGACTTTTTACGTTTCGCGCCAAGTTTCACGCTGCCATGGGACTCCACCCTGAGAGCGAGGGCGTTGGAAGAGAGGACAGAGGTGTGAAAAGGCCTTTAGATTGTTGACTTGCGCAGAGCGACTGATCAGTGATTATACCGACCCTGTAATTACTACGTCCATGGTTTCGACAAGAGAAGCCATGCAAAAAGCGGCTGAGTGAAATTAGTGCAATGTCACTTTGAATCACTGGTCAACAATCGACATCGACACCGAATATACAGTTGGAACTCGTGTTTTTCTTAAATATATTAGAAGTATTAAAAAAGCCAATATGAATATCACATCCGCAGGTATGCCTAAGGGATATGCTTATTAAATTTCTCAATTTACAGTATTATGTCTCTTGAAATACTCGTCAACAATTTTATGTATGTGGCTTTACTGAGACGAGATGCATAGTGATCTGCAAGTTGTGTCAAACATAACCAAAAATATCCTGTAAATTTAAAAAGCTTTGAATGTTCAATTGTAATGTGCAGTAGAATTGCAAAATCTAATTGACTAACTAAAAATGAAGAGAGCAATGTTTCATTTTCGTGAAAGTGCATGAAAATGCAGCTGTATGAAAATAATTAATCTATTTTTACTTCAGCGGGGATAATATCCCTCCTTGAGGAGCCAATGCCGGAGTTAAAGGTGTTTGCTTTAAATAAATTGGATATGATAGTCGATGAGTTCTGGCCTGAAATTTCAGAAGCTATCGAAAAAATGTAAGTTCTTACAAGATCTATTTTTATCCACACTTGAACAAATTTTATGTTATTGCAAATGGACAAATCTATCCTCTGATTAATCCTCTAACCTTTCACAGTATTTATGAATGAGAAAGCCATTATCAAGAGCACTTATTTCGGTTAAAAAAATGTCCTTATTGCCTAAACAATGTATTATTATTATTTACTTGTAACTATTCATAAAGAAGTTAGAAAATTCTAATTTTATTTTTATAATTTGGTTAACTGTGTCTCTTATTATTGAATATTTTCGTCGCTCAGGTTTTCTAAAAAAAATTACAACACATTTTTAATTGTTTCAACAATTTAGATTTGTTTAAATCACTTTTTCCATTATTAGTCTTGGAAATTTATTTGTTTCTGTGATAGATAGCGCCATTTGTCATTCTTAGTAGGAATATTTTATCTTTAAAACATTTTGCAATTGTTTAAATAATTTCACTATGCACTTGTAACTTTTCATAAAATAGGTGCAAAACTCTTAGTTTTAAAACAAAATTAGGTTACATTTTTCACTCGATATTGAATATTTAAGTCATGAATACTTTGTACTCTAGCTCAATCTTATTCCTGAAAAGTAATATTAAATGCTGCTCTAGAATTTTTTTCGACCTAAAATCTTTCCAAGTACATAGCAAAAACAATCAGAGACATAGTCAACCAAAATATTTTAAAAACTAGAGTTTTCTACCAATTTTTCATGAAAAGTTACAAGTTAATAATAATAAATTATTTAAACAATTGAACAATGTTGTAAATCAAAAGGAGTGAATCTTGACAAGGACTAAATTTTCCATTTTTCGCAGAAAAATCTACCTTTTCATGAATTCTTTGTCTCTGTTTAAAATATATTTACAAGTTTTCCAAAATAATTTGAAACGTGAAAAGCTTTCAAAACATTTAAAACCCAGTGTAGACTTTTGAAGATGTGGAACACAAAATTTATAAGCTAGTTCAGCATTTTCAAAGATTTTAAATAAATAAATTTAAAAATATATCGAAATTTCGAGAAAAACTAACAATAATTTTTACTTTGAAAAATCAATTTAAAAAGAATATTTACTAAGATTTCCAAAATTTTCATCAAAGAATCTGGACAATTTTCAGGTAATTTTTTCAATTTCAATTGTTTGAACAATTTAGATTTGTTTAAATCTGTTTTTTCATTATTAGTCTTTTAAAAGTATTTTTTCTGGTGATAAATAGCGCCATTTGTCATTCTTAACCGAAATATTTTTTTATTAAAACATTTTGCAACTGTTTAGACAATTTTACGATCCACTTGTAACTTTTCATAGAAAATAGGTGCAAAACTCTTAGTTTTAAAACAAAATTAGGTTGACTTTTGCACTCGATATTGAATATTTGTGTCATGCCTAAATAATTCTTTTCACATTAAGTCATGAATACTTTGTACTCTAGCTCAATTTTATTCCTGAAAAGTAATATTAAAATGTGTTCTAGAAATTTTTTTTGTCCTAAAACCATTCAAGTACATAGCAAAGATAATCAGAGAAATATTCATCCAAATTATTGAAGAAAAAAAAAACGAGTTTCCCACCTATTTTTCATGAAAGTTTACGAGTAAGTAATAATAAATTACTTAAACAATTGAAAAATGTTTTAATTCAAAAGGAGTGATCTTGAAAATTACTAAATGTCCCATTTTTCACGGAAAAATCTACCTTTTCATGAGTTCTTTGGGAAAAATCATTACACAAACGACAATTATTTAAACTTTTCTGAATTACTTTAAAACGATTAAAAGTATGTTAATTGTCTAATTACAACAACTAATAGCAAAAAGAAAATAAGTGGCAGGGTGGCTGTTGAACCGGAAAATGACAGTAAATTTATTTTTTTTACAGGTAATTTTACAAATTTTTATTTAAAAAAATCTGTCCAAGTTTGATTTCAACCATTTTTTAAATAATTAGTTGAATTGTTATCTTTTTAAAATACGATATCATTCATTTTACAATACGTAATTCAAAAATCTTTCACTCACAAATTTTCCGTTTCAGATTTTAATTTTTAAGCGTATGTTTTTCATTGAAAGAATTTCAAAATGGTGTTTTAAGGACTTGGAAAAATTAAAAATCAGAAGTGTTTGATCGACAAACAATTTTAGTTGATCAATTGTGAATAGAAATTATAATGATTTTTAAAAATTGTACTGTACATTAAGGATTAAATAGTGAATAATAATTGATTTTACAAAAAGATTCAGAATCTGTTAAAAATTAAAAATTTTCAGATTGTAGCGTTAAACATTAATGTTTTAACTCGAAAGTCTTAGTAGTTGAACAAACGTGAAGGCCCGATTGAAACTTTATAAACTATTTTCAATTTAAAAATAACTTCAAAATAAATATAGTCGTAATAAAAGGTTTCTATTAAATTTAAAATATTGTTGTAGTTTAAAATTTTTCAAGTTAGAAAAAAACGATAGCTTAATACTGAGAAATATTTGACTGTTCATATCAAATCAGTAATTATAAATCAAATATTCAAAAAATGAATAAATAAATTGTGAACGTTACAATTTTAATTGTTCTATTTAAAAAATTTAATTTACAAGTAAAATTGTTGAATTTGGGTGTATAATAAACATTGAACACCTATTTTCCCTAGAAAATATTCGACTAAATTGAAATAAAATTTAGAAGGTCTGAAAAGATTCAAAATTGAATAAAACTTTGAAATGATTTCAAATAATTTAAATGAAGATTTTTTGCAGATTTCGAACAAAAAATTTAAAAGCTTTCTAAGAATTGTGAAAGGCTTCAAAAAAACATTTTCTCAAGACTCCTAGGAAAATTAAAAATGACTTTTTATTTTGAAAAATTAATTTTAAGAGAATCTTTAGCAAGATTTTCAAAATTGCCAAAAATGAATCTGAAAGATATTAAGGAAATATTTATATTTTGCAGGATTCAAAAAAAAATTTAGGAAGATTTCGAATGATTTTAAAATGTGTGTTGGAAGATCTAAAAAAATCAAAAATAATAATTAACAATTTAAAAAAATGATAATAGATTTGATACTTTCACGATGATTCATTATAATAAATTTAAATTTCGAATTTAAAATTTAAAGATTTTTCGGGTTTCAATCGTGTGCGAAACTATGAATGTTGCCGACGTTTCGTGAACATTGCAGTTCACATCTTCAGGGCTGACCTGAAACTGAGGTTTCAGGTTATGTTGTTCTTATATATGTATTCTCTACGATGCCTGTGATTGGCCAGAGTGCCCCATGGACTTGTCTTGAATATTATACCACTCATTCCAAATTTAAACACTATTCTAAATATCTTTCATCCAAGGTCGGAAAAGAACAACTTTTCGGCTGCAAGAGCTGTAAATGCCTGTAGATAATTGTAGAAAATAAAAACTACAATAAAATACAACAATTTACAAAAATAATACAAAAAAAAATACAAAATTCGTCTCAATAATGGAAAAAATTTGTATTTACCTGTAATTTATGTTATTTATTTGTAGTTTCGTGTTAAAATAGTTTTAGTTTTCTGTGCTTTTTGGTAAAAAATTTTCCACCGGGGTTTCATCGAATTCTCAAAGATTTCAAGAATTTCAAAGACGACTTATGTTCGCAAAAAATTAAGAATTTATTTATTTATGGTTCTGCTTTCTTTAAAAATTATTGACCAATAAAAAGTGAAATGGCTAATTTTTTACACTCATAATAAACTTTTATTTCATTATTTGATGTAAAAAAGGAGTCTTGGAAAAACTTGACTTCTTGACCTGGAAAACCTGGCAAAGACCTCGAAATTTGTTCTTAAGAATCGCTGAACACCCTGAATTTAAAATTTCTACATAATATAATATATGGAGTCATTACTATTGCTCATAAAATAAATATTATTGCATTTAATAAAAACAATACTATTTGTTGTCTTTCATTTAAGAAAATTGGTTCTGAGCAGAACAATCGGAGATGGTAAGGGCCAATAAAATTTTACGTAAAATAGCGGTTGCGGGTGAAAAGTGATATTAAAATTGCATACTTAATATTGAGTAGTTAGTAGTGTTTAATAAAAAATTGGGCTTGTTTTCCAGCGAAATACTTCACGAGGACAAAAGTTTTAATCAACATGAACTTGCCGCTTTGGTTGCCAGCAAAGTTTATTACCACCTTGGAAGTTTCGAAGATTCCCTCACTTATGCTCTGGGTGCTGGCGAATTATTTGATGTCAATGCTCGCAACGAATACGTTGATACGACAATAGGTATGAATTACAACTACATATTATGAGTATCCAAACATTATTTCATTCTCTAGTCGCACTCAGTTCTTATTTTTTTTCAATTGTTCTCAAGTTTTGACACCACTAATTGTATTACACACTACATTAATGCTAAAAGTTGATTGGTTTCACGACACAAATCCCTTTGCGGGAAATTAATTCCCTTGAAAGTTGTAAATGCAGGCTGCTCGCAGCGACTGATAACAGATGCACTCATTGTATTATTGAATTATTCAATCCGTGACTATTCTCTAACGTCTATTAGCCAAATGCATCGACTTTTATACCCAACAACGACTACTGGAAGCCGAGGGAAAATTGCCTGTGGGTAATAAAGGTATAGATCCTAGACTGGAGGGCATTGTCAACAGAATGTTCCAACGATGTCTTGATGATAACCAGTACCGCCAAGCTCTAGGGCTTGCTCTCGAAACTAGGCGAATGGACATCTTTGAAGCTGCTATCATGCAATCCGTAAGATATTGTTGGAATAATTCATTAAGAGGGTCATCCAGTGTGATGGTTTCAAAAAATCGATTTTTTTTTGCATGAATCCAATCTAGAGCATGTATAGAATATACTGGTAATAGCTATTTACTTTCTACACTTGTCAAGTACAATACTTTTCACAGCGAGTCTAAGGAAAAAGTTCAATTTTCGGAGTGAGATTCTCAATAAATAAGTGAATCTATTTATTTATTTATTTATTGTGATTACCACTAATCATATTAATCGTTGTTACAATTATTCATATTGAATTTAGTTCATATCATATATCATAAATCATATATTATATCATATCATATTATATATCATATCATATATCATGTCATATATCATATCATACATCATATATCATTTTAGTTTTCACTGTGTTTTACTTCGTGTAACAGAGTGAGGTTAGAAAACGACGAGCAATGTAAGTCGTATTTTCTATACGTCTCATTACATTGTTCCTTTGGCTACTTTACAACCTCTAGAGGTGTAAAGTAGCATACTTTACAAACTCTAGAGGTGCAAAGTGAGAAGCTCAGAAATCGGCAACTTTCCAGAGTCTACGGAGGCACAGAAAATCGAACTTTCCGCAGACGTGCTGTGAAAAGTAATTTTCCGAAATTCGAAATCGTTGGAAATTTGCAGCAGTAAGAAGTCCTGAAAGTCTGAAACTCAAATTGAATGTAACGGTTCCTCAGTTTTGCTTCACAGTCAGCGGCGTAACAGCTATAACACCCGAACTTTCAAACGCGTTTTTCTCGAAACTACATTTTTTCAACTGGCGACCATGATTTCTCAAAAATCGATTGCTCTCAAATTTTAATGGTACATTCAGCACACGTGCGACTATTGCCGGAACTAGGATTTTTGAAAAATATTGAACCATTTTTTTTTCATAAAAAATTAGTCCCCAAAAATCATGAAATTTGGGGTCTCAATGTTTAAAAGCTTATAAAAAGTTGAATTTTCAAGATTTTCAAAAAATCCTAGTTCCGGCAATAGCCATACACCTATAGATTTACATCCAATTTTGTTTTTTGATTTTGGATAGGCCGTTTTGACAGAATCATGGTCGCCGTTTACCTACCTTTTTTATAGTTGCTATTCGCTCAATAAAACTCGCGATGAAGATCATATTTTTGCATATAAAAATTCAGAGTCACTACTAAAGACTGAATAAATATATAGAAAAAACTTTTAAAAAAAGGCTATCACACGGAATGACCCCCTTAACTTATCAGATGAATTCAAAAGGTTTTGTTGTTTCAATCGTAATATGTTTTCAGGATGATATCAGCGGCATGCTCTCATACGCTTTCCAAGTGGTTATGAGTCTAATTCAGAATCGTGGCTTCCGCAATACTGTTCTCCGTTGCTTGGTGTCGTTGTACCGTAATTTAGGAACTCCCGACTATGTCAATATGTGCCAGTGCCTTATTTTTCTTGACGACCCACTGGCAGTAGCCGAGCTCCTGGACAGGCTGAGCAAAGGCTCCCAAGACTGTGTTCTGATGGCTTATCAAATAGCGTTCGATCTGTACGAATCTGCCACTCAACAGTTTCTCGGTCGCGTTCTACAAGCACTGAGAGCCACTGCGCCCATTCCGGGTGCTCTCATGGTCAAACCAATTGTCAAACCAACCAACGTCACCGTCGCCACACCTGTGGATCCAGTTTCCGATGCCGCCGCCGCCGCCGTGTCTGCCACTTCTGCCGCGCCTGCAGATGCGGAAAGTAAGACAAAAGTCACAGACGAAACGTCGCAGCGAAGTATAGAGAGCCTAGTAAGTAGCCTGTTTCTCGCTGAAGAAGAGTTTTCGTAACAGTAACTAATAGTCTTTTAGTAGTGTCTTTTTGTTTTTGTTTTTTTGTTTTTTAGAATTCTGAAGAACGTGAGCAACAAGAGAGAGTCGATGCTCTGTCGGGCATCCTGGGAGGAGAAGTATCAATTGACTTACATTTACAATTCTTGATTCGTA
Organism: Andricus quercusramuli; assembly: GCA_932178445.1. Classification (NCBI taxonomy): domain Eukaryota; kingdom Metazoa; phylum Arthropoda; class Insecta; order Hymenoptera; family Cynipidae; genus Andricus; species Andricus quercusramuli. The sequence goes on from CAKNXH010001209.1 coordinate 97,373, forward strand.
GTAATCACACGGACATGCTAGTACTGAAAAATACAAAGGACGCTATTCGAGTGTCCATTTGTCACACTGCCACGGTTATCGCCAATGCCTTCATGCATTCTGGCACCACTAGTGATCAGTTTCTGAGGTATGTGTCTCTGACTTCATATTTGATTATTGTGAGATTTTACACTGTGGCTCAGTTCAATTTATATTGGTGGCATGTTACGCCTAGCCGCAGTGCTTCGGAATTGCCGATACTGCCGGGAAGATGACCAAACTTTTCATCATTTGGAGGAAATAAATCAGCAACTCAGGTGGTTTTTCTCCACAGTAATAAACATGTTTCACTGAAACTTTGGAACATGTTAAACGTGAAATCGGTTGTCTGCCAACTGTTATATTTTCAATTAAGGAAACTGATGAGGTCGCTAAAACGGAAGTGAGTCTTTTTTCAGGCCTCACGGGCGGGTCCCTCTTTCCCCTGTACCCTATTTACAGCCCCTTCATCAAACTTGAATAAATTTGTAATAAGATCAAAGCTATCAAGATCATTTTCAAAAAATAACAAAAATATGGGAATTCCTGTAAGGAGTAACTGTAAAAAATAATCAGGGCTGCCACACACAGTCACTATTAGTCAATTTTTTCTCAAATCCTTTTTTATTCACTTTTTTTGAATGAAAAGATCACATTATTCACTGCATTGTTTAAAATCCTTTTGATATATTTCAGATTATTTTTTAAGATTCCGAGAAATTTGTAATAGATTTCAAACATTTTAAGGGATTTTTGAGTTTTTAGGATATTTTTAAAACTTCTGAGGCATTTTCAGGAGCATTAAATTTGGAATATTTGAGGGAATTTTAAAAGAATCCAAGGAATTATTCATTAATTTAATTAATTTGAAGAAATTTCGAAGCGTTTAAAATATTTTAGTTTGAAAAATATTCTAGAATTTCGGCAGATATGAAACATTTTCCAGAATTTCAGGAAATATAGAATTTCACAGGGATTTTATAATATTTTAGTGGATAACAAATTTGTTCCCGAGAAGTGAGGTATTTTGTAGGATTTCAAATATTTGAGGAAATTTTAAAAGAATCCAAGGAATTATTAAATAATTTATTTAATTTAAAGAAATTTCAAAGCGTTTGAAATATTTTAGGATAAAGAATTTTCTAGAATTTCGGAATATATGAAACATTTTCCAGAATTTCAGGAAATATTATAGAATTTCACAGGGATTTTATAATATTTTAGTGGATACAAAATTTTTTCATGAGAAGTGAGGTATTTTGTAGGATTTCAAAGGATTTGAAATATTTTATGAAATCTTGAAAAGATTCCAAGGAATTTGTCATTGATTTTAATAATTTTAAGAGCTTTAATAATTTTTTAGTGGATTTTAAAGATTTGAAATTATATTTTGGATTTCACCCTGGAATTCTTATTAATATATCCTGAATTCTTTATAATTATTTTGAATTTTTTAATTAATTAAAATTCTTATAAATTTACTCAATTTTCAATAATTTAATTGATTTTTAAAATTTTTTATATAATTAGTTCTGCAGATTATTTGATAAACTGACCAAAGGATTTGAAATATTTTAAGGTATTTTTCAAATTCCTTGGCCTTTTCTAGAGCTTTAAAATTTGTTTAGGTATTCTAAATGTTTTAAAGGGATTATAAATATTCTAGGTTATTTTAAAGATTATAAAGAAATTGTTAATTGATTTCAGTAATTTAATAATAGGATGTCAAAGAATTTGAAATATATCAGGTTACTTTAAAAGATTCCCATGCATTTTCAAGAGCTTTAAGAAGTTTCAAGGGATTTCAAAAGATTCAAAGGATTGGAAATGTCTGAAGAAATTTTAACGATTCCCAGAAATTTTTCATTTATTTCAATGATTTGAAGGGATTTCAAAGACTTGAAAATATTGTAAGGTATTTTAAAAGATTCCAAGGCATTTTCAAGAGATTTAAACAATTTCAAGAGATTTCCAAGGGTTTTAATAATTCACTTTAAATGTTTATGAATTTCATCGAATTCTTGCCGTTTATCTTATATTCCTCTAAATTCATTCCAATTTTACGGAAATCAATCGAATTTTTTTGATATTAAAAATTGCTTCTAATTCATTCGAATTCGTTGGGATTTAACTTTAATTGTTTTCAAGTTTTCTAAATTTATCCTGGATTTTTTACCCTTTGAGCGTGACGAAAAGTACCCTTTGGTCCCTATATTTTATCCCGTAGGGACTGTGAGGCCTGTTTTTTATTAAAAAAAAAAAAAAACATTACAGACATTCGTTTTTATCTTCTTTACCATTTTTGAAAGTTTCAGCGAAAAATTCGGGGAAAAAACCTGTGGGAATTGAATTTCTCAGACTGATAAATTTTACAATGATGCGTCGTTGTGCATGGAAATATGATTTATTTATTTTGAAGTGTGACTTGTTGGCATCGTCTCATGTGTCTTGGGCGCGCAACTTGTGTGCCGCCCACCGCTATGCAAGTGCGTGAAGAAAATGATTTGAAATGGATTTTGTGGTGATTTCCAGAGATAACTTGGAGTGGTTGGCTCGAGCTACCAATTGGGCAAAACTGACTGCAACCGCATCATTAGGAGTGATTCACAGAGGGCACGAGCAAGAAGCTTTAGCGCTGATGCAGTCATACTTGCCACGCGACACTGGTGCTGGAGCTGGTTATTCAGAGGGCGGTGGCTTGTATGCCCTGGGCCTCATTCACGCCAATCACGGCGCAGCTATCACGGACTATCTTCTAGGTCAATTGAAAGATGCACAGAATGAGGTAGGAATTTCACTTTTACTGCATTTTTTTAGCACCAAGAGACAGGAAGAATCAATCTGTGTGGAAGATTATTGGTGCTTGCTGGATTACCTGGAGTATATTGGAATATTTAATGCTCACGAATTTTAAATTTTCATTGGAACATGGCTGTCTGAACCAAGACGCCACAAAGAAAGAAAAAAGAAGACACTATTTAACACTTTTTATCAGCGATTACACTCTTTTGCTACTATTTCGAAACAAAATCACACTAAAGACATTATTTTCTCATTCCGCAAATGCCTATAATGTATATATGTGATACTATAATGACTAACAGTTCGTCAACTCAGCTAATCACAATATACCGAAGAATTGTCTCAATTTTTCGACTTTTTACGTAGCGGTCATCCAAAAATAACTTTAGACGATTGACTGTTTCTTATAAATTAACAAAGTAGTTCATCTTTCAACCAAGTAGTTGAATTTACAACGAAAAAAGATAAATTCTCAACAAAAAATGTAATAGTTCATATTTTAACCAACAAAATATTTTTATTTTGAAACAACAACAGTTTGGTTGGACCAAAAATTACAAATTTCCAACAAAATAGTCTAACCCTTAACCAAAAATGGAATACTTGAAATTTAATTTAAAAACAATTAATTTTCTATTAAAAAACGAAATTGTTTACAAAACAGTTGAATTTTATACCAAATTGTATGAAACTTGTACCAAAATGTTAAATCATCAACCAAAATGATTACTTTTTTTACCAAACAAGACGAATTTTCACCAAAATACGTCCATTTTTTTACCAAATAGTTGAATTTTCAACAAAGTTGTTCAATTTTTAACCAAAAAAATAAATTTCCAACTGAAATTATGAATATTCAACAAAAGGAGAGGAATTTTTAGTACAGTAGTTGAACTTTCAACCAAGGAGCTGTGTTTTCCACTTAAGAAGTGTTATTTTCAACAAAAGTAATAGTTGATATTTCAACTACAAAAAAATTTATTTTAAATCAAAAACAGTTGAATTTAACCAAAAAGACGAATCTTCAACAAAATGCATATACATTTTTTAACAAATAGTTGAATTTTTATACTAAAAAATATAAATTTTTAACAAAAATGGAGTAGTAAAATTTCATTAAAAAAAATTAATTTTCAATTTAAAAGAAACGAAATTTTTACAAAACTGTTGAATTTTATACCAAATTGCTAAATTTTCAACGCAAAAAAAATAATTTTCTAATTTATTTTAATTAACTTTAAGTTTATATTTGTTCGTTTTTAAAAATTGTTTACTAAATACTTGAATTTTTAAACTAAAAAAGATCAGTTTTAATTAAAAATTAGAGTAATTAAATTTTCATTCAAAAGAGTTAGTTTTCAATAAAAGTCAAAACGAATTTTTTACAAAACAGTTGAATTTTGTACCCCAGGATGTGAATTATTAACAAAAAAGTTAATTTTCAACCAATCAGTTAAATGCTCTACAAAAAAATTAAATTTTCAATTTAAAAAAATTCTTTAAAAAAATTTGACTAAAATTATGAATCTTCAACTAGAAGAATGAACTTTTAAGAAAATGATTCAACTTTCAATCAAGGAGATATGCAGCGGCAATACATTGTAATTTAAAATAAAAAACAATTTGATGTAACCAACAAAATACTTAAATCCTCAAATAAAACTAAGTCATTTTCCACCAAACAATCGCATCTTTACTAAACAAAAAATTCAAGTTCTATCAGAAAAGATGAATTCGTAAGAAAGTGTGTAATTGCGAGTGCGAAAATTTAAGTTTTCAACCATGTACTTGAATTTTCTACAAAATTACTGAATTTTTTACAAAACAGTTGAATTTTCAACCAAACCCGAAAGTTTCCTTTTTAATAAAAATGGTGAAATTTATACAGAAAAAGATGAATTTTCAAGCCAATAACACGAATGTTCAACAAAATAGTTGAATTTTTTTTCTGAAAAATTATCATCTCCTTTCGCTCAGTTGGGAATCGAACTTGCGATTGCCGTCGGGTGTTTTGCCATTAAGCTACTAGAGAGATCGAGAGAAGAAACTTTTTAAAATAAAATACACGCATTATTTTGCTGGGTGGTAAATTAAAATTTTCAAGGAATCTATATTTTCTGAAAAAAGTTTCTTCTCCCGATCTCTCTAGTAGCAATCTGAAGTTCTGAGGTTCGATTCCAAGCGAAGCAAAAGGAGAAGATCTTTTTACAGAAAAAAATGTATTAAAATAATTTTTAATTCATGCCTCCATCTAGTCTGAAAAGACGTTAACAATTTTCTGTTATTCTCTGATGGGGGTTGTGATAACCCATACACTAAAGAATAAGATGCCACTTTGTTTTTTGGTAGTACCAACCGTCAAAAGATACGTGTAAAAATTTCATGAGATTCGGTAAAGTCGTCAAGATATTGAAGCATAAGTGACGCTACATTTCTTTTTGTTCAAACAATGGATAAAAACGAGTTTCGTGTGTGCAGATCTTAAACGTGGTCGAACAACCGCCGAAGACGCGGAGCGCCCAGGTCGTCCAATTGAGATGGCAACGCAGAAGCGGTACCCACTTGGAAAAAAAAATTTTCATACGCAATTTTCATGCACAATTTTGAATACGGTGCCTTTTGATATCTCTAGGATATCAGCTATCTCTTGCAACTTCACTTTACGATCGGACAAAATAATTTTACGAATTTTTTGGATGTTTTCGGGCGTTGTCACCTCAATTGGTACTACCGAAAAACAAAGTGGCATGGCATCGGCAGCGCCGTCTGTGTGTCAGTCCCGAGACTTAATGACCCATGTGTCATGAAAATTCAGAGTTTTTCTTCGGTCAAAAAACAGCAATCACGCAAACACGCTTCACATACACTTGAAAGGCCGCGTTTTCGAACATTTGTTGTATACAGTATACACCACGAGAGGGAGCGCGATGTTTCCAAAACTCGTTCACGGACTTGGTGCCGTCGCCCCACGAATCCTTCTAAAAGCATCGAGTTCGAGAGAGGCCTGCTTCCCTCCCTAGATTCATAATATGCTATCTTTTACTTGAAAAAAATAAAAAATGTTTTACTCGCCACAGATGGTTCGTCACGGAGGGTGCCTGGGTCTGGGCTTAGCCGCAATGGGATCACACAGGCAAGATGTCTACGAACAGTTAAAGTTTAATCTTTATCAAGATGATGCAGTTACTGGCGAAGCAGCAGGTATCGCCATGGGAATGGTGATGTTAGGATCTAAGTCTACCCAAGCCATCGAAGATATGGTTGCAGTGAGTAATTTTATTGTATTAGTTTCAGTAGTAAGCAACAGGAATAAATTGTCAAATGTTCAGTGCCCTGTATTAATCAATCGCGAGCTTTAAACACTTTTGTGTGAGTTGCTCGACTTTATCAGGATGTACTCACTGATGTGTTAATTTTCTCGTCCTGCCGCATTGTTCGAGGTTTTAGAAAAGAAAAAAATCTGCCTATTATATCTGTGCCAATAAATAATTGTTATTTTGGTGTTTTTTTTTTTTCAGTATGCTCAAGAAACACAGCACGAGAAAATATTGCGAGGACTCGCGGTGGGAATAGCGTTCACCATGTACGGTCGTCTTGAAGAGGCTGACCCGTTGGTGACATCCCTCACTGCCGATAAAGATCCTATCCTCCGAAGAAGCGGAATGTATACTCTGGCAATGGCATATTGTGGCACGGGAAACAACCAAGCCATTCGCAAGTTACTTCACGTTGCTGTAAGTGCACTTTGATTTAGGCACGTTCTTTTGTTCAAAAATCGACTAGAAATTTCCTTCAAAATTTAGTTAATTTGTTGAAATTGTTTTGTTAAAAAGTCAATCTTTTTTGGTGGAATATTTAACTGCTTATGGTAAAAAGTTGAAATAATTTGTTCAAAATTTATTTTACTATAAAACTGATTCCATATCAGCTCTCACTGACACAAATGCGTGGAACTATTTTCCTATTGGCCAGTTGGTCAACAACGCAATAGTACAATCTCACTCATTTATACCTCCGCGTTTTTTATTTTGGGAGGTTTTATTGTATTGGTTGAAGAGTTAACTGTTTTGTTAGAAATTCGTTTTCTTTCGTTGTTGTTGAAAATTAATTTTCTTTTTTTTTAGTGGCTATTCTGAACCAATCTATTTAGATTATATTTTCCAAATAGGAATAGAAACAATCCAAAATACTTTGATGCATTTCTAAAATTGCTAATATTCAATACATTCTTTTTACAGAACTTTTAAATAAAAAGACTCAATTGAAAGAACTCTTAAAATATTCATAAGCAAACCCTCCAGATTGGAACGAATCATCAGTTCTGTCTCTATTTAAAAATTTGTATTTAAGATTCAAAATAAATCTATTTTATCATGAATAATGTTATGCAAAAACAGCAAGAAAAATATTCAAAATTAAAAAACAGACTTGAAAAAAAATTGTCTCAACTGAAAATTTAACTATTCCATTTTTCGCGGAAAAATTAGCGTTTTTGGTTGAAAATTACACTCTTACATTTTTCGTGGAGAATGTATCTTTTTTGGTTAAAAATTTAACTACTTGTTTGAAAGTTGAACTACTCTGTTAAAAATTTATTTCATCGATTCAAGATTTAACTATTTGGTTGAAAATTAATTTTTTTTCTGACTGATTCGAGTAATAACTGTTGATTTCCAAAGACAAGAAGAGGAACTTAATTTGGGCTCAATTAGAAAATCAGATCTCGGGGCTCAGCATCGGTGTTTCGCGGTCAGTTTTATACAAATTCAATTGTATTTCGAAAATCTAAAATGTTGTTGGCTCCCGACATTCGAAAATTATGTTTATAATTTTTATTTATTAATTGGGTTAATAGCTTTTAATAGCCGCTAACCAGAAATAGGACTTAACATCTAGTTTTGGTAGCGGAGTTTCACGGTCAATTTTTTTACAAATTTCGTTGTCTATCGACAGTCGAAAATTCATTTCACTTCTTTTTAACTTTTGTCTCAATTTCTTGAAAGAAACTAGTTTCAAATTCAATTATTTTGTTGAAAATTCGTCTTCTTTGATTGAAAATTCATGTTTTTGGGTTTAAAAGTCGACTTTTTAGCTTGAGAATTTATCTCTTCTTGTAGAAAAGTCACCTATTTTGTTGAAAATGCATTATACTTCGACTTGAAATCGTAACCGTTTCATAATGAATTAAATATAGTAATACCTAGATACATTCATTTAGAATAAAAAAAATTATTCCCATATTTTCATGAAAGATCACCCTATAGAGCATTTTGGGCTCTCAAGTCTGAGCTTGATTAAAATGCTGACTTGATTTTAGAGAAAACTAGTTTGAATTGTAATTTGATCCATCATTTATTTATGTTGCTCTAGGTTTCTGATGTGAATGACGATGTACGGCGAGCTGCAGTTACTGGTTTAGGATTTCTTTTATTTAGGTAAGTTTGAAAAAAAAAATCAAATTTATGGATGCTACGGTGTTGCAAACTGACTAAATTGTGAGTCCGGGATGTATAAATTACATTTTAATAGTCATTCGTCGTAATAAATATTTAGTCTTCATTATCTTTGGGAAAAAATCTCTCAAGAACTGGACACACTCTTAACTAAAACTCTTAAAATTTAAATTATCTTAAACTCAAGCATTTAGAAAATAGTACGATAAATATAAAAGTCACTTTGATCAAACAAATTTTTTTAAGTCATTCGTCGTAAATTGTATCAGTCCTTTGAAGCTCGAAATTTGAGAGAATAAACGCCCCGATATTTCCACTGAAATCATTCACCGTTCCAACATTGGACCAGGCTTGACTGCAGATTGCGATAAAAAGTTTCAATTTCAGTTTGACAATAAAGTAAAATCATGCCTCCGAGATATTAAGTTTCTGTATACGGGTAAGCAAAGTTTCATGTAAAAAAGTTAGACAATTCCGAGAAAGTCGATCATGGAATTTCAAAATCAGCTTTAGACAGCGATTAAAAAACGAATGTTCTATTTCTAATAAAAATAAAAACTTGCTCCCGAGATATTGGGATCCTGAATGAGAAGAAAAAGAGCTTTGATCCAAACAAATTATCCTGTTCCGAGAAAATCAAAATTGAAGATCGCGATATCACAGTATGACAGACATTTTTGGCTAAAAACCCGAAAAAAAGGAAACTTATATCCCTTTACGGCAATATGCATGTGATTTTTAAAGAATGTAAATATGTTGTTTATGTAGTTCTTCACTGCAACCAGTATAAATAAAATTTGAAGCGAGAAATGGAGTTGATACGAATTTTAATATTTCTGAATCAATATTTTGAGATTTCTTTGGGGTTAGAATATCATTATAATAATGATTCCGTTTTCTCGTAAGAAAGAATAAAATTTAAATAATTATTAATTTTGTTATGTGGTAAATTTCATCTTCTAATTATGGACTGTGAATATTTATGTTTATTCATTTTTGGTTTAATGTAAAAAGGTAAACAATATTCATATCGATGCTGTAAGATTGCCGCCAGGATCCTTTACTTCGTATTTCCTAACTATATCCTCATATAAAAAATTCACTTCACGAACTACCATTCCCAGTTTCAAAACGTTATCTTTCCTCGGAATCGCCTTCTATCATTCCAATAATCTATTTGCTTCAGATGAAAGAGAAAATGACATTTTTCTTTATTAGGGACATCGTACTCCGAATCATAATTTGGTTCGATACATCTGTATTCAACCATTTTCAGTTCGCAAAAACTTGCATTCAATAAATATATTCAATTTTCAACTCCTAACGTCACTTAATTATTGTTGATATAATATATTTTTAATTATAATTAATATTATCCCATAAGAACACATACGAGATAGTGTTGTTAAACTGTGTAGAATTTGCAGTTGCGCTCTCTGGCGGATTTTTTCGGTACCACCACTTGGAAGCACATATTTACGGAAATCTTTTCAAGGTGTCGGATAGGGCTGCACATAGTAATTCGTGAGAAGAAAAGTTCTTTCAAATAGTAATTCGGTATACCAAAAATTATGACAAATGGTAATTTAAAATAATAAACGAATTTGGCAGTTGGAGTAAATAAAACTTATAGCAAATTTCTATTCATTCAAATGAAGTCGGGGAAAATATAATTTTTGGGGAGTATTCATGCGCCTGTGATACAAGAGGAGATAGCGATAGAAGGGATTAATGTTGGTTTACTCTATTTAATTAGTATTTTAACTGAGGGATGGATGTGGATTACTTTTGACGACAACTGAATACCTAATGTAGTCTCGTGCTACGTGACATGCATCGAGCAGAGATTGTAATGTTTGTCAAACAAGTTTCACAGTACCTACAAATGAAGCTGACCAATTTTATTGTCACATTTCTTCAACTATTTTGATAATTAGGATCCTTTGTGAGGGTCTTGATTGGTCCATTCCGTTTAATTTTTTTTTCAATATGCATACTTATACAACTCGAGTAATTTCATTAGGATTGTGTGTCTCGGGGGTTGCCCCTTGCGATTAGAATAAAATTACCGAAGATTGTGAAAAATTAATTTATTTTACAAATTTTCTTTTGTGAATAGTTTAAATAATTTTCAAAGATTTTCAAAACCTTGGAAAAACAGCGTTTTAACAGTGTTTGCATAGATATAACAGATGAATAGAAATCTACTAAAAGATGTTATCCTCTCTATACACTGCGTGAATGAAAACACACTAAAACGTGTGTCATGTTTTGATTGATATATATATAATAAGTCTTCAAAGATTCTTAGCTCTACACATTTTTATCACATATTTTAAAAGAATGCTAGTTCTGTATGCCGGAATTAACATACGATTGTGCAGCACTCGATCAAACAGTCTTTTTACATTAAACAGTTAATAAATAATGGTACTTGTAGTGGAAACTTGCGTTGGCAGTTTATACTTTGGACATTCTCTATGACAATCTTATTGACATTTTTCCTGATGATTCTTTTTCTATAATTATTTGTATAGGCCGTGTGGATTTGAAACTTTTAACTAACAAAATCTACAGTGAGTTTCATATTGACACAGTATCACCTTCTTGAAAGCCTGTCGGAAAACTTTATTAAAGATGGTGTAGAAAATCGGATTTACCATTGAGCTGGAATAACCGAGCCAAGTGACAAAGTCAAATAATTTGTGATCGATTTTCTCTTCGCAGTCAGCACAAATTACTGCTGTCAGATTCAGGACAAAGAATGGCGACCACAGAATAACGAATGTAAAAAACACAACTCCCAGGACTTTTGTGGCTTTTTGCTCAAGCCTGATAATTCTGCCGTGCCGGGAACTATTTCTAGATATAACACTGCTGTTTCGAGAGTGACTGACTCGAGCAGGGCCAGAATTCTTACTAACTGCTGAATAGGGAGTCCAAGTGCTGCCTTTTGAGGACAGATTAGTAGCATAATTGTGGGCGCGCATTGTCGCCGCCCTTCGCAGCGGCACAGATTTCGAGGATGCCACTGAGGTCTTGGTATTTCCTGCAAATTAGTAGAAAATACGACTCTTGTTATTATATTCTTCTAGTAGTTAATTACAAGGATAGAGAGAGAAGAAATCAATTTTTATATGCATACCAGCAATGGAACCTCGTCTTACACTACTTTTCCACGTGACAACCGTGCTGGAGGTTTCGTGAGACTTGTCTTCAAGTTGATTGGGTTTGCTTGAAAAATTGTCGAGATTGTGTGTTGAAAACTTTGTGCTGTCACTGAAACTAACTTCAAGCTCATTTGGATTTTGAGACGGTTCATTCGTTGACATTTCGACAAAAGAGGAATAGCTGCACGATGAAGATGGTGATTCAAGTCTTTCAAATTTCATGGATGGTTTCTCTCCAAGCTGGTCCGTCATTGCTGAACGCTTTCCGGACGGAGATTTGTTCACAGTGGTGTGCTCATGGAAGCTGAAAGAACGTTTCCGTGGAATACTACTCAGTGGATTCATATTGACTCGCTGTAAATATGCCTCATTGTAGGTAGATGCTCTTCGACGATATTTCCATGGCGCTGGTAGTAAATGTTCATTCGTGGTTACACTGAGGTTCGCTTTCGAACCAGAAATGCTGTATTCAGTGCTTTTTTCGCTCCTGAAGAACGGAAAGATATGTATTACAGGGTGGCCCTTATTACATGGAGTAAAAGTTTTGCTACCAAATTTAACTTTGTAGTAACTTTAATGGATTTTTCATGACCAAATAAAAATAATTGTCAAAAATAAAATATTGTCTCACTTGTGTACTAGTTTCAAGTTCTAATTGATTAGAAAGATCGCCACGAAAGAGTGCCACAGTAAGGCACATGAGTTGTATCAAAAATGCACTGCCTGCCTGCCTTACCTTTTGTCCAAGTTCCGTTGACAGTTTGATTGATACTGGTTGTTGGTTGACTTTGGAGTATTCAAAAGCGATTCATCTCCAATATTTGTTATTCCCTCTAGTCCTTTTGACCATTTCAAAAGTTCCGCTCCAAACTCGTGAAGAGCTGACATTGCCGACGGCTTAGGCTCACTCTCAGGCAGCCACAGATCGTGCGTATCTAGTGTCGTGAGCTCTGTATCCGTTGAAGCAGCAGAAGTGTGTACAGGTGTTCCAGTACTTCCCTCAGAACTTTTGTTCACTAGTAATTTTTTCCACGTGCGCCGTTTATTTATTTCTAAAAATTTAGTTTTTATGAAAAAAGTTTTTATCACTTTTCTTCGCGAAACGTGACAAGTAGAATTCCTATTTTATGTCTTTTTCAAAAGCAATACTTGCCTGATCCTCCTCCAATATTTTCACTTTGATCTGCCAACAGTTTTACTGTTAAAGCATAAGTGATTAACATCACTCCAAGGGGAATGAAAAAACAAATTATGCTTCCGATTAATTTATATAATGGATCTGGTATTTGGCATGTTCCGTTGACAAGTACAGAGTCATCATCCTGCAAAACATTGATAATTTAGTGATTGGTAACAACTCGAATCAGTGTTTAATGAGAATTCAAGTGGAGTCTAGAAATACATATCTCTAAAATTTTCTGTGCTCTGTATCAAATCACCATCAGATCAATCCAAGATTGAATTTTGCCCCGATATTTTTTTTACATTTATAAAATTTTGCAACAACAAAAACGTGCCAGAACCAAATCTGTGGTGCCTTTCGGAAGCGGGATCTTGAAATTAATTGCACTCGTCTTTTTGCCTTTGTTTGTTTTGAAAAAGTTGACTTTTTTTTTGTTTCTAGGACTCCAGAGCAATGTCCCAGTGTTGTCTCCCTTTTGGCAGAAAGTTACAACCCACACGTGAGGTATGGGGCAGCCATGGCCTTGGGAATTGCCTGTGCGGGTACCGGATTGAAAGAAGCGATCGCGCTTTTGGATCCCATGACCAATGATCCTGTCAATTTCGTGCGGCAAGGTGCTCTAATTGCATCTGCTATGATCTTGATTCAACAAACTGAGGCCACCTGCCCTCGTGTAAAAGATTTTCGCGCCCTCTATGCCAAAGTTGTCGTTGACAAACACGAGGATGTGATGGCAAAGTTTGGCGCTATTTTGGCTCAAGGAATCATCGATGCAGGTATGTATATATGTTACTAATCTGGCATTCTCAACTTCCTTTCAGAAATTTTTGGTCATACGACCTGGGGACAAGTTTAAAGGCTGGACAGGGCGTAGGAGAATGTTTCAGGGGTGCTTAGGGATAATTTTCTTTTCGTTTTTGCACAGATTGTGACTGTATTGTTTTTTTTGTTACTGTTTGACAGGTGGTCGCAACGTGACAGTTTCACTGCAATCCAGGACGGGGCACACAAACATGCTGGCAGTTGTTGGAGCCTTAGTGTTCACTCAGTACTGGTACTGGTATCCTCTGGCTCACTGCTTGGCTCTGGCTTTCACACCCACTTGTTTGATAGCTCTAAATGCTCAGCTGAAGATGCCCAAGTTGGAAGTGAGATCGAATGCACGTCCAAGCGTCTATGCTTATCCAGCTCCATTAGAAGAAAAGAAACGGGAGGAACGAGAGAAAGTTACTACAGCCGTACTCAGTATAGCAGCGCGTGCCCGAAGGAGAGAATCAGAGAGACGTGCTCGAGACTCTCATGAAAAAATGGATGTGGTATGTTATAATAGATATTAAATATGTTTTTTTTTTAATTTTCGTAAAATATTATAGATCTTGTACTTTTTATAGTTTCTCTTTTAGCTCTCCCTATTTATATTTTTCATATTTCCACTCTAATTAGCAAAAATCGTGGCTCAAGGTGATTCAAATAATGTTCTTTCTCGGTGCAGCTATAATACAATAGTATATTATGCACCTAGGGGGAGAAAAAGTGCCTCTCCCCCTTGGCGCATACGATATTTTTTATAACAAATGGATGATTTCAGACATTTCTCGAAATACAGTGATGATTTCAGTGTTAGGGGGACAGGTTTCTCAATCCGCGGTTCCCAATGGACATTTTTCCCAAACTTGTTTATCCCAAAAACTTATAAAAATTTTATTAACATTAGATAATTAAGATAAATGAAAATAAAATTTTTTTAAAACTTTTTCGGGTTTCAATCGTGTGCAAAACTATGAATGTTGAAACTATGAACAAAATTAACGTGTATTTAACATTTAACGTAGTAACCAATGTTTTTTTTAGATATGTCAGCAAAAAGCTATGGTGTCACCGTTCTATAACATTATTTGTTCGTGACACGTCTTTCAATACGCATTTATACTTTCGGCAATTTCAATTTACAACTTAAAATTTGCAATTCATTTATAATTTCACTTCACAAGAAATTTAGACAGTTCAAGAACAAGACGTCAATCTGCATAACCAACATTAAATAGACAAAGCAAATAACATCAAAAAATAAAACAGTCGAAATGGTTTCAAGTTGAATGCCATTTCAAATAAATATTCCATGATTCTAAGATTAGTTCGAACTAGTTCGCATTAGTTCTTTGGGAAACGCGGATTGGGAAACCTGTCCTACAACCGATTTCAGTCCGCGTTAGATTTTGCGTGAAGAAGCATGAAATTAATGTAAACCTAATTTATGGTAATTTAGATGTGATTACTGGTAACTTGCCATAAATTATGGTAACTTACAATAAATTACCAAAAATTAATTTTTTCTTAATTTCCATATATGTCCGGAAATTTATGAAAATTTTCCGTAAATTTTAGTGATTCTACAGGTAAATATCGTAACTTACCATAAATTACCCAAAATTCATTTTTAAAAATTTTCATAAATTTCCGAAAATGTATGAAAAATGTTGGTCATTCATGGTAATTTTACAGGTACATACGGTAACTTACCATAAATTACCCGAAAATCCTTTTAAGAAATTTCCATTAATTTCCGAAAATTTATGCAAATTTTCGGTCATTATGGTAATTTTACAGGTATATATAACTTTATACGTAACTTTCCACGAATAACCGCAAAATTCTATTATCTGCAACGAAAATTTCCTCACAGATTTAACCGTGAGTGGGCTGATAATCATAAAATGCGAGCTCATAAATGCTTACTTTTCATTATTCCTCTGACATCACTTTTCACTCCCTAGGGAGTAAAAAGTAGAGCTTTCGCCCGGCTTCATAGACGTTGAGAAAGGCTGAAATCATGCATGTGTCATAAAAAAATATTTAATACCTTATGTCCATATGAAGCATACATTATTAATTTAATAATTTCTTTAGGATGTGCCAACAACTGAAGCAAAAGAAGTTGCAGACAGTAAGGATTCTACGTCGAAAGATAAGGATGAAAAGAAAAAAGATAAGGAGGACAAGGACTCAAAGGAGAAAAAAG
This sequence comes from Andricus quercusramuli, assembly GCA_932178445.1. Classification (NCBI taxonomy): domain Eukaryota; kingdom Metazoa; phylum Arthropoda; class Insecta; order Hymenoptera; family Cynipidae; genus Andricus; species Andricus quercusramuli. The sequence goes on from CAKNXH010001209.1 coordinate 113,018, forward strand.
GAAAAGACGAAAAAGAGGAGAAACCTGAAAAGAAGGAATCAGAGCCTAACTTTGAAATACTACAGAATCCAGCACGAGTGCTTCGCCAGCAATTGAAAGTAGTGCAGTTGGTCGAAGATAGTCGTTATGCTCCAGTGAAAGACATTCAAATAGGTGGAATAGTAATGGTTAAACACATACAATCGGGCAAGGAAGAGGAATTGGTTGAGCCAGTAGCTGGTGAGTAATGACAGTTTTTCATTGTGTTGATCTGTAGTAGCGGCTGTGAGTTTTGAGAGTGGGTGGGGGGGGGGCTGAAATGAAAGTGAGTAGGCCGGGCCTCAATGAACTTCATGCAAAATCAGGTAGATAGATAGTTTTCCAAGGGAAAAAACGCATGCGACAATGATTTAGCACAAAACTTGTTGATTTGTTGTTTAACACAGGTAACATTTCAAGTTTTTCAAGTTACAACATCTAGATTAAATCTATGTTAAAGGAAGCAAAGGCAAAATAGATTCCTAGCTGTTGAGATGCAAAAACTTACAAAAATTTGTTTGAATATACAAACAAGTTTAAAAATAACATTTAAAAACACTTCAGTGCCAAAAATCTCATTTTCAAAAAAAAAAATATGATCTTTTGAAAGGTAAAACTTGAATCTAAAGCGTACAATAGATTAAAACGTTATCTTTGCCGAGAAAATGGATTCATCAATGTCGCGTTCTTCTATATTACAGCATTTGGTCCGAAACCAGATGAAGAAAAAGAAGCTGATCCTCCTGAGCCATTTGAATACACCGAAGAATAGAGTGGAGAAATTTCGCATAACATACTCAGTCCGCCAAATAATTTCTCATATGGTCGACTTGTCACACATTCAGTATAATCAGTATGTACATGTAATGTTGTCAGTATACTGATCTTTCGAAATTTTGCAATAAAAGTTATAAATAATGAAAATTTAATTTTATATTTCCCGTAAACTTTTTTGCCTGGAAATAGTTATCGGTCCTAAACTCCTGAATAATCTAGATCATCTGTTGTCTGAAATTGTGACTTATTCAAATCTACACCCAATTTCCCAAAAGACATTTCCCAAAAGTATTGGTCAGAGATGAAATATGTAGGTAAATATTGTAAGTAACTGAGGTGTACCTTTGAGTACATGAGACACAGGGGAAGACTCATAGCGATGCTGAGTAACCAAACGAAAAGTATCTTGAGTGTAACACGTCTTCGTGTTTTATTGCGACCAAATTTCATAGGATACCGTAAACTCAGGTATCTGTCCACGCTGATGGTGCACAGGTGCATTATGCTTGCTGTGCAGAAAAGAACATCCAAGCATATCCATGCAAGGCAGTATATAGCAGGAAGGGGGAAGTAACCTGAAACCAAAGTGTTTGTTTGCCTCTTACACTGCATGTGTGTTTTCATGCTTCTAAACTTTAAACTTGGACGTATCTATGTATATGTAATAAGTTCTTTTACCTCGTACTAGAGTCAGGATTCCAAGAGGCATCACTAGAACTGCAACCATGAGATCAGTAATCGCCAAGCTCATAAGAAAGTAGTTTGTCACATTTTGTAATCGGCGTTCCCAAGTTATGGCCAAACACACCAAAATATTACCAGCTGCCGTTCCCAGAACTAGCACTGAAGCCAACATTGCCCACCAATTGTTGAAGCTTTCGATTTTTTTCGCGTTTTGCAGCGGCACACCACTCGAAGCATTGTAAATACTATCATTGAATATTTCTACTGCATCCACGTAGCTCACTGATGTACTATTATCACCAAAATTCATAATACCAATTGTGTTAAGAAATGAAATATCAGTAATATCCGCGTCGTCGAAAAAAATCTCAGAATTAGTCACATCATATGCTTCATTGATAATTATGGTACTCATCGTCATCATAATAACATATCTGACTTGCTTCTTCGAGTGCATCGAGAGCAGCTGGAGTCTGTTTTCCCGTTGCATTCATCTGAAATAATGTATTGGAATTACAACTCACAACGGGACAGGTCAGGGAATATGATAATTGGGCAATAACACTCTGACAATCGAGACTGCGGTGAATTAGATTCCTGACTGCTAGAAATTGTAGCAAGTATACAGTAGAAAACCATATTGAAAATTAATACTTTTTTTCTTGACAAGTTCGTTTTGTGTTTTGGTCTAAGAAAAAAAAACGAATTGTGAACTGAATTTTGAATGAAACCGACTCTTTTGAGTTTAGGTTGCCACATTGAACATCAACTTGTAAATTTGTAAATTATTGAAAGATACAAAAATTAGAATCAAGGCTATCAGATTTCTTTTGCTATATCTCAGTTCTCGAAGATCCCAGGAATCAAACATTTATTGACTTGCGTTTGAATCGGTTTTGAAATCTTGTGAATTGCGTATCTCTCACTGGAATTGCACAGATTGCCACCGCTAGGTTTCGAAAAGAATTTTACTCGGTTTTACTACCGTCGAAAATTATCTACACGTGTAGCGCGAGCGTTACTAAAAATCACTGATGATTTTGAAACTCGATAACCTGGTCGGAAATAAAGCTACTTTTTTTTTAAACGTGTCCAGAAGAAACACAGTGGACAGCTTAAGAAATTCTACGTCGAATTACTCCTAGTAGAGATATTTTTGACTTTTTAAAGTAGATATCTCACGTGAGAATTTTTTTTTTAGAAATTGAACAATTTCTCAAATCTTGTACCTGGACTTGAACTTGTGTCATTACCTGGGAAAATTGTAGCCAAAATTTGAAATTTACAGGACGCAATCTTACAAGTCTTATCTTTTAATTATTTCCGGAATTTTAACAAGTTTTTAAATTGAAAACCATTTGAAAAATTCACTTTGAGATACCAATCATCAATACTAACTTCAATAGAATACTACACTAGGAAAATATTTTAAGTATTTTTTTCTACATTTACAAATTATATATAACAATGTTTTAACGATAAAGTGAACGATTTAATTGTGGAAAACGAGTGCTGTTGCGAGTTTTATTTTTATTCTTGAGTACAAAAGTTCACTCAACCAGTACAGTGATTTCATGCTTTCTTGTACGATTCAAAATGTTTTTGTACATCACCTGACTATAGAGGAAAGCGTTTACTCTTGATAATATTATTGCAAATTGATAATTATTGATACATGTTCCAGTTTCTTGAGCATTCTTCTCCTCTTTCTATGTTATGCTGCATCTTGTGCTCTCTCCTTTTTCTTTTTAGCAAAAGTTAATTGCGCCGCGCGCACACTGTCGATATCGCGCTTGTACCTGGAATAGGCCGTAAATCAAAACGCGAAGATCAACGGATAACACGGCACTAAGAATTCTTTTGCATTACTACCCTAGTAGCTCTCATTTCCAACCCCCATCTCTCTCCATATACCACCCACCCCTTTACTTGACTTGCAACATGAACGCATGCGCATTTTCGATCAGTCCGAGTTCCAAACGCTTGTTAAACAAATTTGTTATCGCAGACACGAGCAATTACATACAGTAAAACCACATTCACAGTAGGCATATTCCTGATTGCGACAGAGACGCTCTTATGTTAGGGTCATCTACTGGCGTCTCACTCGCACTCACGCCTCCCTGCAGGACTATTCTATATTTCATTTTACGGCATAATTTCGGGTATAATTTATATTTTTTATATTTCACCAATTATAATTACTCTAATAAAATGACTACCAGTAGTTTGGATTGTTCGCGAGATGTGGAAAAATGGTTTTTGAATTTCAGAAAAATGACAGAAAACAAAAAATGCAATTCAATTTTCACAGAAACCTGCTGAGGATTGGTAAGGTGATATATTGCAACAACAAAAATCCCATTGGGCCGGTACTTGGATATGTACTTGTATACTTGGATGATACTCGAACCGCGCGCTAACTCTGATTCTCAATCATTTGTTTTAACAATGTTTATCGGACCGATTTTCTATTTCAAGCCCGCATTGGATAGGAAGATTCTGTAGGATCAACAATCTACAAGAAACTTTAGAAACTTTTTTGCTGGTCCTGTGTTATTATATACTTATATGTTATATGCTGGAGGAAGTTTCACAGAAAAATTATGGTATTTCAAATTTTTATTTAGTATTGTGACGCGATATACAAAAATTCATTCTATACTATTTATTTGCTAAATTGTAATACACGATTACACACTGCAACAAAATAAACGTTGTTCATCCAAGCACAATCAATTTAGTCCGCACAATTAGTCTATATAAAATTTTGCTCAACTTTTATGATCCACGCGTTTGTTACATGTATTGCTTGATGATTAGTATATATAGAAAAAATAACAATAGATATCATAAGTCTTATATTATTTAATACTTTTCATTTTTTAAATCAGTAACAATAAAATAATCTGGCAGTGAAAAGTTACATACATTATTAGCAATAAGCATGCGCCGTTGTCTGTCTCTTTATTATTACGGCTATTTGAAGCTGTATATAATATATAATAGGCATATTTGGAAAATGCAGAAAGAGATCCAGTAATTATAATGACGTAGTTAGTAAAATGATTTTTTCAAATCATTTACTAAAACACTGTATACAACAAAAATTCAAACTTTTGTGCTCCCAGTTGTGTACGACATTCGTTTTTTCTGAACTCACGAGTTGAAACACAAGCAAAAAAAAAATGCTTACAAGAATCTGTCTGTGTATGTGTGTTTGCTTGTGATTATTGCTAAAAGTCAATTGGTTAACTTCACGGAATGTATATATGAGCTATACAATCAACCAGATCTTCAGCAGATGCAACCGTTATCGCTGTCAGACTCTCCTCCATTATGCAGCGATGATTGGTTTTGCAAGTCGACAGCTGATTTCAACCATTAAGGAACATAGAATACAACGAATACAGTTTTTAATATAATATCAATAACATAGATATAAATGCAATAAAATGATTTCTACCAAATACCTGCATCAAGTTTTTAACAGCACTTGAATTCGAGGATATCAGGGTACTTTAATTTAAAAAATAAAATAGTCTTTATTATTTTAATTTGGTAGTTTAAACTCAGTTTGTTCACAGTAAATTATGACAGAAAAATGAACTACACAAGTAGCGCAGCTTTCTTTCAAAAAAACTGTCACTTTGGCGCTTGTAAAAATGATAATTTAATTTTTTAATTTTCCAGGGGTTGTTATTGTGTGTGATTGTAACGATGAGGGTTGTTGCATGATTTACAAAACTTAAAATTTTCAATGATTTATTATCTGCTCTTCACACTAATGAAAAAGATATGGTTTAAATTGGTACTATATTTCAGAGACAATTTAAAAATAAATTTATAATATTTTTAATATTAAAACGACCTTGACTTTTTGAATGAATTCTATACCAATCAGAAAAGCGAATTAAGCCCAGTTTTATTTTAATGATCACTTCGAATCTCAAATCACAAACTGATGTCAGATTAATCAAGATTTGAAATTCAAAAACTGTCAACAAGTGTGGTTATACATTAGAATGGAGAGAATCGAAATACATTTTTGAAGCATTGCTTGTAGATACTAAACTCTGCAAAGCAAATTCAGAAAATGAAAGTTCTAATATATTTATAAGATTATACTTTCAAGAATTTAAATCTGGATAACGCGGCAAATGCCGCGCTGGTGGAAATGGTGAAAATGTATATTCACAACTTTTTATTTTCATTTCAGTGATTTCAATCTGATTAAGGTTCTATATAATAATAATTATTCGTTTTGGTTATAGGTGACTTTGGTTGTTTTTTTTTCTCTCGTCTGCATATACTCTCTGATAAATTGTTTTAAAGCAAACATAAACTTTGTACGAAATATTTTTCATCTGACAGAGGAACCACTCTACTAGGTTTTGCATAAACTACACTTCTTTTGTACGAGATCGAGTGGTCTAAATTACAATTCAAGCACCTCCCAGACCAAGTGGACTTTCGACACCAGGTGCAAGAGATTTATTTTTATTCATTGCGACATTGCTAATGAAGTCAACGTCTAGGGAACAGTATATTTCTCAACGAATGCAGAAGGAGCTTTTTTAGCGAATGTGAAGCTTGCAACGCGAGCCGAGGACGAGTTTTGCAATTAAATGAATTAAACAAGCTCTCCTGCACGATTTAAGGACTATGCGTTTTTCCCCAAAAACATGAGAACTCTAATCGTGGTGACCTTTCCAAGTTGTCCATGACAATATCAGCAAAAACTGAGGAAGGAGACGAACCCATTCAATCCTATCGGGTTTAAAATATGTTTTATATTTAAAATTCAGGACTACGCTATCTAAACATAATCGAGGTCTTTTTTCAAAATCCTATCATTGAATATTTGTACTTGGGGCAAACTGATACTACCTAGTGAAGACCGCAGAAATTGCGCATTCTTTCGTTACATTGGTAGATAGATAGTTTTTGCATCAAGAGATGCAGAAACGATAGTTGTCCGGAGCTCTGATTTTTCTTGTATTTTTACAAGCTCGAAGCTTTTAGACACTCTAGAAACATCTGTAATTTTCTTCTTAAAAAGACCAGCTAGATACTGTGTCGCGCTAAGAGTGGGACGATGGTCGTGGGGGTGAAGGCGTAGGTTTTGGACCCACTCCGTCGGTTTGCGGGTTCGATTCCCGCCTCGCACTCTGGACCCATTCGGTGAACACTTGCCTAGCAAGGGAGTTGTTCATCTCCGGAGAGTCATGGGACCGGCACCTCCAGAGAAGAAGGTTCTCTAAGTACTTAAAGCTGTTGATCTTGGTGGTTCGGAACCCACCTTAAACTGTAGGTCCCCCTCCCACCAGCAAGTAAGTGCGTGGGAGTGTGTGTAAAGGATTAGGGAAGAGAAACTAGAAAAATGTAAACCCTCAGGGGACACATTACAACCTTCCATTCCAGTACTGTGTCGCGCTGCCTAGATAAGAAACAATTATACCTCTTAGAAATATATTAAAGAATTTGTTTCATTCAAAATAATTTCTACTACAAATTGTCTGCATACGTCTGTTTTCAAATACTCTACGAAAACACGTTATAGTTAATTAAATTGAGGCATTATTATTGAGAATTACTAATCATATTTTAGCAACTGCTGGGAAAAGTTTTGGTAAAATAATCGAGACTAATAATTATTGAACATTTTTTCCATATTATTGCCAATCTTTCATTTCCTGCAACAATGATCAAAATAAATGAATTTTAAAAAAACCTGGAGAAAAGACCAGTGCTATTATTGACACTTATTCATAACATCTAAAATAAATTGAGCCGTTCAGGAAGAAACGCGAAAATAAAAATAAACTCAACATTTTAAGGTATTACGAACAAATGTGATGGGTTTTCAATTTTTTGCCGAATATTGTATCTGTAAAATGGGACAAAAAATGAAAGTTCAATCATTCCCAGCGTTTTCATAAACAATTATGTAAAGAGAGTTATAAAATGTTTTTGCGAAAGACACTTATTGGAGATAACTATTATTACATTTTCCTAAGAAAATTAAACATTTTGCACAAAGGTGATACAGAAAAGTAATAAATAGCCAAATTATGGTTTTACTGTTAGTAAGAAAAAAATCAGAGGTAACTGTACTGTGAGATTAGTCAGAATGATTGAAGATATGTTTAAAAACATAAAAATAACATTGCACATTTTATTTAGTTATAAAAAAAATTATTTAAACGAACACTTGCTTGAATCAGTTTTGTGTTTGCCAATGGGCCACAACAAATTGAAGAAAAGTTTGAAGCTATATAAATTGTTTATAAATTTGTAACTCATGACAATTTCTTGTTACTAAATATCATTCTAATATTAAAGCAGAAGGATGTTAGTAAAAAATAATATTTGTTTGTCCACAACAAACTGATACACAGGAGTATTTGCTTCAATAAATTGTTTGTAATCATTTTAAATATAATTTTTATGTTCTTTGAACCAATCTTTACTAATTCTGATCAACAGCGAGTTCATTCAAGTAGTTTGGGCAGAGAAATAAATCAAATGATTGAAATGGCCAATTTTCTGTGAATGTGAATTAAGCATCCGACCGAGCGCGCATACTCAGAAAATTCACTAAAAATCTAAGGGTTACAGAAAAAATCCAAGAACCATGGGAACACGCATTTTAGAGGTCAAAGAATCCGAGAAGCCGCAAAAAAAAAGTCGTCTCCAGTGGCAGTTTACAGATTAGAATCTGAGCAATTTATTAGTACCGCTTTAATAATTTTAGAGAGTATTGCTGAATTGTGGTACATTCAACTTCCGATATAAAGACCATGCATCGATTTACTGCTTCCGAAAATTGTTGCCGCGCCGGTTTCGGGCTGAGAGTGGAGTGTACTTTGCGCAATCGGATAATAAACGAATCCCAAAATTAAAGCTTTATTTTTAAAACCTTTTTTTTCCGCCTGTATAATTTTAATAGGGCGCACAGGCGATATGATTATCATTAATTTATAATTAATTGAGCCTATCCAAGTCCTTGGTCAGGTTTCAATCTAAATACCCCATTTAGGATCTGAATAACAGGGTTAGCTTCTTTAATAGGATGCCAAACATTGGGAGACAATGCGTCCGAATATCCCCGGACAGTATCTGTAACATTGCCCGGATTTTGGAAATAGCATTTTTAGTACATTATTTAATGAGTAAAAAACGTTGAGTATGAGTGATGTCCAGTGATTCTCTTCAAATTTGTAGGCGAATAAAAAATATTTCTATAATTTAAGGTTTTGATGCTTATTGTTTTTATTTCTGTAAGTGGCATGCCGAATTTTGTCTTGACAAAGCAAAGCAAAGCTCCTCCGCATCGCGGGCAAACTTTACAAAAAAGTTCCCTGTTTAAATTTCAAAACTGAATTTCTAAAATTAAGCAGACATTTGAGCAAAGCTGCAGGTCTTGTCATTTGTTTTGCATCATACCTCATTAGCCTCAATTTTACATCCATGTAACAAAGCGATTGGAAAAGTGCTCATTGTTTGCAATATCACGTGACGGTGTATAGGTCTCTCGTTAGTGTAACATCACTAAATTAAAAAAAAGCTTATCCAGCCTAACGCTCAAATTTCCTCAAAGGCATGTGCCACTTACCATATGAGAAGATCAGTTTCAACAATCTATACATTTGTGCCCACAATACTAAATATTTCTCGGTGAAAATTTGTCAAATGGTTACATTTTTCATTTGTTAATTATTCAAACCAAAGTCATGTTTCTTACCACTTTCCAAAGTTTCAGTGACAAATATATGTTATTGTGTGGATAAAAACATGCGAAAATTGAATAGTTCATACGGAAAGTATCACATGCCCTTAATTCTAAATGCACGTTGCTGGAAGACCACTATAATAATAATAATAAAAATAATAATAGTAACAATTTACTAATAATTTGTTTATTAATCTTTAATATTGGGCTGTGACCATCTTAAGCCTGAGAGACTAATGAGCCTTCTCATTTTTTTGGTAATAATTGACGAAAATGTTAGGATAAGAGTATCAATTTTGTAAAATAATTTAATCAGACAATAAGTGAAAATAGAGTGTCACCAAAAAACACCTTACACGTAAAACCTGCGTGGAAAAATAGTCTTTTTTTACAAATATACTTGCGTGCAGTGTCACGTTATTAAGAAATGACAGCGATTAAAGTGATCTTCTGTACGAATTTTATCTTAAAGTCCTAAATATTGATTGCATCCTATAAATAAATCTTATTCCACATCGTTAATAAATTAATAAATGTATAGTATCCTATATATAACCATGTAATGTGCTTGAGTGTAATATTGTACAGTCAATCGTAAATTATTGATAATACTCTGCAATAAAAAAATTACACTTCAATTAACTGCATTCACATAGTTATAGAATAATATCAAATAATAAATTGTAACAACATAATAAAAATAAGGTGTGTGTCAACTTTAAACTTCTGTCTTTGTAAAGAAGAAGAGAAAACATTGCACATCTGCGCCATACAATTATAATATAAATTATACACGTATGAAAAATATACAGCATGGAATCGTATTTACATTTTGGAGAGATTTCTAAACAAGTAGCTTCAGTGCAATTTTTTGTATAACCTTGTGTGTGAAGAATGAACTACTGAAAATTTTCAACTACATACGTAATATGTTGCAGTGATGTGAAAAATATGAAAACAGATAAAACAGAAGCCAATCAAGTGCATCTTCTGTAAATGCAGTTAATTAATGCAATTGCTTTTTATAACCGACATCTAGTCAAGCAAGGCAAATTTAGTACTTTATAACTTGCAACAAATGGCCCACTAAAAAAACCTAAAATTTAATATTTTTAGTAAAAAAAATTAAGACAAAAATTTCATCTACAATTCTACTTAATTTAGATTGTGGTTTGGACCACTAGGACCGTTGTAGATTTAGCATGCACAACTGCTCTCCGACGATTTCAGTTCGATTGGTGTGTCCTTGAGAACTACTTCTTGCACTACGGGTTTAACACATTAAGGAAAACATAAAAACGTAAATTAAAAGCTAAATAAACGAGAAAGTATTGAAATTAACTTGTACCAAAAAGTAGAATAATTATTCATACCAGCATTTGAAAGTAAATGTCTTTGAACTTTGGAAAACTAAAGCGAAAAAATACATAAATCGAGATTAATGACTGCTGGGACTGCAGTTAAAAACATGAGAATTTAAAATCCAAGAACCGGCAGCAGGATTCTGATTACTGAAATCTGTTCTCTGGTGAGGATGGTTAAAATGTTGGTGCATGACTCGCACCGATCTGCTATTCATCTCACGCGCGTGGGTGTCTGTGTGTTTCTAACAAGTATTACATGTGAAAAAACAAGTTAAGATAATATTGCAGTAAGTCTTTAATAAAAGGATACTGTCTTCTGGAGGCTTATTTTCCGTCGAGTCCATACCTGGCAAAGCTGCTGCTACTCTTCTAAACAGCTGTAAATAAAGAAATAAATATGTGAGTGGACATTAAAAAACTGACACACTTCCCTCTCTTCTGACAAGTAGAATACATTCAAGATATTCTCAAAAGAAAAAGTTCTTACCTGTTTAACGTTATAACCTGCTTTAGCACTAGTTTCAATGAACATTACGTTTAATTCTTTAGCTTTCCTCTCACCCTCCTCAGTAGACACTTGTCGCTTATCACTTAAGTCTGTTTTATTTCCAACCAACATGATTATTACATCACTGCCCCTCTCCGTTCTAACGTCGTCGATCCATTTTGATGTTTGGTGAAAGGAATTTGCATCTACACAAATTAAATTCATTTTATCAATAAACCACCAACATGCTCAAAAGCCAATCGAGAATTGTACCTAATTATTTATTAATTCCACTTTAATTAAATATTAATTATTCCCATTCCAATTATTGGTTAGTCCCATTTTTGAACCACACAGTTGTGGTTCTTGCGTGCCTAGGAACCAATTCCGAGCTGGACAGGGGGAATAGGTGCTTCCGAGCAGCTACACACTGCGAAATTTGGAAATCTTAAAAACTGTGAATGCGACAATCTGCTGTTCGTTCCACGCTTAGAAGCATGTGTGACCTCATCTCTGTCCACACTTAGCCAAAGATTTCCAAGATTTCTCACCAATTCTAGATTGCTGAGATATTTCCAAGAGTTCCTCAAAGAATTCTCTCAAGATTTCCCCTGCCCAACAATCTGAAATTTGTCAGTGAGTACCCACGGTTCGCCAGAAGGAAGTTTAAATAAAAATGCTCTGTTGCTTCGAAATTCATATTTATTATGATTTCTATGTACTAGGAATATTCTGATCTAGTTTTTAAAATCAGTTCACGTGACCAATCTATTAAAAATAGAATTTGAATAAAAAATATTATTTCACGATTATCAGAATTTTTTATTATTTAAATATTATAATAAATTAGTAAAGAACTGTCTCTCATTTAAATATTTTATATAATGTAATACATTGAAAAGTACAAAGAAATTGCCAAACAATTTTTCATACATGTTTATCAAATACAATGGATGTTATATTGAAAATGAGCTTCCATGAATCTATACATGCATACTATTATAGCTGCGCACAGCTCGAAGTAAATTCGTCTTGTAATTTTCCAAGTTTCGATACTTGCAAATCTTTCCACTTTTCGTTAAAGTCATGATGCACAGATTCTGTAGCTTGCTCTCCAGAAAATCGTGAGCTGATTTTATGTTTTGAACAAAATTATGCTACGTAATGAAAAATCGTATGCAGTTTCGGTGTTACTGGAATTCCGAAAAGTTTATAACTTTTTTGAAATCTGGTCTTAATTTCAGTGAAATCAACGACTGTTTTAAACTTTCGAAAAGTATCTACGTGCGTCATGCAACCTGCTACACCTAAAACTGTTTTATGTTCACATACATTCTGAAATTTGTCTCCTTCAAATGAAAACTGACCACCATTTGCGTAACTTCTGGCAACCTGACTTTTCTGCACTAATTGTGAAGCAATATCAGGATACAGTTTTTGCATGTCACTATAGAGCGTATTAACGCAGCCTAACAAAAGATTCAGTTCTGGAGGAGGAATTACATTAAAAATTAATTGATCTTCATCTGAACAAGACAAAGGCGGATCGACACCATTTTTGAAACATTTAACCTTTTTTTCACTCTTCCATGATTACACCAATCATTATAATTAGAAAGACAACTAGCTGATGTTCTCAAAGTACCACACGAACTTAAATTAGGTTTCGTGACATCACACCAGATACACGTGCAATAACTTGCGTTATTTGTAAATCAGTAATTATGTTTGCAAATTTCAAGTCCGTTGTAATTGTTCCAGGATATTCAAGCAAAAAATTGTTTATTATTAGTTCTGACCACAGAAGTTTCACGTTGTTGTAATTTTCTTGTGTATCTGGGGCAAGAGCAATAATAAATATCTTTTTCAATCCAGTGTCCTTCCATTCTCCAGAGTTTTTCAAAGTTTTTGTGAGATAGATACTATCTTTATTTTTTGACTGAATAGCCAAAGTGAGTTTCAAAAAACCTCCAGCACCGTCAATGCCAAAATTTAAGTGAATATCAAAAATATTGCGACTGTCAATAATATGTCGTACAAACAGCATTAAATCATTACAAACAAAAGCCCAGCTTGGTACTTCTGTAACCACCTCATTTTTGATAAACTGAAAATTGAATGTATGTACTTGAATAAAAAAATTCATCCCAGTTATGAGATGAGATTTAATTGCTTACCACGCTACTGCATTAGGATACTGCAATTTTTTTTCCTGCTCTACCATTTAATTTGTTTATAACTGTCTCTTTTCCCCCCAATAATCTAGAAATCAAATATTCTGTCTGACCTGGTGTTTCGATACTTTCAACATTTTTTTAAGAATGTAGTTGAGTTACACTTATGGTTAACGCCTTTAGCTATTAAGTTAAAACACTCCGAGCATCGCCTATTTAACGGTATAGAAGACTTCCTTTTTTTACTATCAACAGCATACAAATTTCCTTGTCTTGATCTAGTCTCATTACATAAAGTACACTCACACTCTTTTTCTGTCATCGATGTACGGGTTTTTATTTTGAAATGGTACTCAAGAGTAATCCGGCAATTGAAGTGAACTTTTTCAACTTTCATTTACATAAGCTCGTGTAACTTTGAGCCTACAAGCACCACAAACTACAGCAGGTAGTCGTAAATCTAGCTGATTAAACTCAGGAAATAACTTTTTTATTTCACTTTCTATTTTAGCTATAGCTTTGTAACACTTTTTTCGGTTTACTTTTGCATATCAAACACATATTATGACGATTTTGTTCATGAGTTCTAGCACATTTACCTTGTGACTGCATGTTTGATACTAATTATTTCAAGAATGAATAACACAGAGAAAATTGAACATTGCTGCGCAAGAACACAAGTGATGCTGAATTTTCTACAAGTTGAACAATATTCATAGATGGTGTTAGTAATATCCTTCTGAATGCACTGCTTACCTTTTTTGTATACAATGCCTCAGGAAATAATAAGTATAAAATTTGTAGTTATGGTCACGATTTCCTACATTCTGTTTACATTATTGTTACGTATTTTTTGTTTTCTACTCTTGAAAGTATTTTAAATTGTTATAAATATGTCAAAAAATATTAATTTCAATTTTATTTGAATGATGGATATTTATTTCCTTATTTGCTATTATATTCATTTAATAAACAGCTGATGATACTCTTAAGACGATATTTTTAAAACTAAAATGCTATTTTTAATAAATTGGCCACGTGAACTGATCTTAAAAACTAGATCAGAATATTCCTAGTACATCTAGAAATCAGAATAAACATGAATTTTAAGGCATCAAACCATTTTCATTTAAACTTCCTTCTGGCGAACCGTGTAGCCACTGTAGCCCCTCGGGTGGTTCTTGGATGCCTAGGAATAATTTATTAGAATTGGACAGGATGATGATAGTGCTTGGATACCTAGGGACCATTTCTGGGAGCTGGACAGGGTGATGTTGGTTCTTGGGTTCCTAGACAATTTCTGAGAATTGGAGAGGGCGTTTGTATCGAAACTCTACTTGACGAGAGTTTTTTGTATCGCCAATTGAAGAACTAGTCAGTTAAAAATCGCCCAAGTAGATTCTATCCATACAAACGCCAACACTTCTACCCCTCATTAAACATTGATCCAAATGACACAATTTCCCCCCCACAAGCTACCATCCGATAGAACAACACTTTGCCCAAGCGGGACTCAGATCGAAAAACGTACACTACTGTATACACCTGAGAAATAACGACCCCCTCCACCCATTCCAAAGGTCAATTATAAATGTAATTTATTTAACGAAATAATGGAACTTACTTGTGATGTCATAAACTACAACTGCCACAGTGGAGTCTCTAATGTAACTAGGAATCAAGGATCGAAAACGTTCTTGGCCTGCAGTATCCCACAGTTGTAATCGAACAGTTCTATCTTCGAGGTACATGGTCTTGCTTAAAAAATCTATGCCTATCGTAGCCTGCAATTCACAACATTACGAGAACATAAGATTTCAATATTAAATCTGTACCCCAGTACAAGTGTTTCAATGTTTCGCAATTAAAGTGACAACACGATACAATATATGTATGCATTTCACAAGCAACGGATGCAAGCACTGCACTGTTGTAGGAAGAAGAATTTCATCGATAGCTTTGAATTAGGGAGGTACGTGTATGATTGATTGCACAAGACAAACAAGCAAGCAAGCAAGCAAATGAAAGTAGCTGAGTTGCCTACCTGGTACGTATTGTCAAAACTGTCGTACATGAATCGCGTGATAAGAGATGTTTTTCCAACTAAGAAAGAACAGAAAACATTTATTTAATTGTCAATTGTGCAAAAAAAACAGTTCAGTTGTTGAACAAGTAAGCGTATTTCATCAAATTCGATTGAAAAATCTCGATTATTATATTCTTATCCCGTATGATTCTTTTTACATTGTCTAATATTCGCTATGATTATCTGGATCTGGATATCAGTGAAATACCTCATTTACAGGTTAATCCTGGCTAAAAATATTCTTTAAAATGATAAATGTTTCTTGCACAACCTTGTCACCCGGCAACACAAAATTTATTTGCAACGAGTGAATTTAGTTGTAAAACGAAAAATAGTCGATATTCTCTTAATATTTAAGTAAATTCAAAGTAATATTTCACTTTTAGTATGTTTTACAACATTGAAATTATTTCTAAAGATTTAATATTATTAAATAACAATAAGAATTTGGAACTAATTTAGGTTTCATTAAAATTAATTAATTTAATTAACTTCCAATGTAAAAAAATGACGAAAATAAGAATTTTAAGGGCAAATCAATATATTGCGTTTATTCGAGAAAAAATAAATATTTTGTACAAACTGAGGGCCCGGAAAAATCAACAAAATAATGTTATGCTAGTCTTTACTTGTTTAAATAATTGTATTATAAAGAATTAAAACTCAACTGAAATTCTCATATTTTAAGTCTCGATAAAAAGATCTAATTGTTTTTTCTTGCCTCACATATAATATTATCGAAAGTGGTTTATATCAAAACATTGCCATCAAGCACAAAAAATTATAATAAAAAAAAAAACGTACTTTTGTATTTCGCAAATTATTATTTTTAAATTTATTGTAATTAACTAGAATAGAAAAAAACTATAATTTTTTTCCATTTACTTAAAAATCGAACAATTGCAACTTTTTGATTTTCACGGCCATATGTAAGCGTTGTGTATTGGAGTTATTAAACACCGTGTGAAATATCGTAAAGTAATAAACCATATAATGTCATCGCCCGCGGGTAAATATTCTGGCGAATTTCATGTGGAAAATATCCGCAATTTGAAGATTCAAAAGTGCCGCACGAATTTCTTGCAAATTTCCGCGGATATTATGCGACTCTACGTATAAAGATCGAATTATTTTCTGCTGGGTCTCTGGGCAGATCGAGAGGATAAGAAAATAATTAGAACGAGGAAACCTCGCGAATACATATATTATCGATTTATAACCTACAACTCGCTACAAAATTTGTGCCCATTTCTGAGAGAATAATTTGACAGTGAAGATTGTAGATATAAATATCTCGCAAGAGAGTTGCGACTTTATCAAGTATTGAGCGAAAGTGTTGATCTTCTTGATGCACTTACCGCTTTGCTCGCCAAGAAAGACGAGTTTAAATTTCCTTAACGGGTTACCAAAATCACCCGAAGACGACATCGTCGAGGGTTGAGAGTCTGTTAATATTTTTTTTAGTCCTGAAAATCACTGGAAAAATGTGAAAATGTTAAAATAAGTCATGGATTTTCCAAGAAAACAGCACAGCCTGACAGTTCTAACAGCCACTCCTTTCTATAGCTGTGGCAGCCACGTTTGGTTGGGAAGTGACGTCACATTATCAGTGATCTTGATCTCAACTTTCGCCTTTCACGCCACTGCCCATCCCTGGCCAAGCAGAGGCAGGCAGGCGACCCCGCGTAGCCAGGGGTGGCAAGTGACTAAGGGTACCTTTTCACAAAGCTCGAATTTGAATTTTTCATTGAATTAATATTTCACATAGGGTTCGCATCTAGGTTCTCGTCTATAACCACATTTGCCATAAACCAACAAAGTAACTAGAAATTAATTCTATAAAAAATATTAATTCCACGATTAATTCAGAATCAATGATCCGTGAAAAGGTACCCTAACAAGTATCATATAACTAAAGGGATACACTTATTAAATGAAATGCAAAAGCTGGGTACCTTCTCACGGACTTTGATTTTAAATCATTCATTGAATTAATATTTCACTTGCAGCATATTCCACCGATTACACCTGGGATAGGACTCCGATGCCTTATTATGATCGGACCTCTTCTTCTACCATATGAGATAGAATTACGATTTTGTAATTTGTAATAAAAGCAATATTGAGGCTGTCGAACGGGGTTCACAAAAATGGCGAAATCTATGAAGCACTCGAAATTTACCAATGACATTCGATAATTCGTGTTTGAAAATGCACTTTGAAAATTGTCTACATCCCGAAAAGGGTTTCCCGGTGGCAGGAGATTGGGTAAGTATCTGGTTTTTCAAAAAAAAAAATACGGTAACTGCTAGAGTGAGAGTGAAATAGGGAAGCAAGAACGTGATGTATGAAGGAAGTCGACTGACAGCTGGTAATTCGACCGTTGGTTCGTGGCACTAACGCCTCGCGTTGCTGGTTCCGAAACTAAACCTAACTATGCCTTCCCCTGCCGCATCGCACCCCTTAGCTTGACACAAGCTGCCCGCTGCACTATCGCCTCTATAGTCTATACCATACCCACGAAGTAGTATAAGGAGACCCCACTCCCATGCGGTCTTTGGAAAATTCGGACGCGTAGATTAGAATTTAGTTAGTTTGCATCGCTCGCGGCGCCTCTTGCGGAAAAGCGTTGAAATACATGATTTACAAATGGCGGCACCAATGGTGTGAGCCAGGGAAAACAAACGCACACATGCTTGTCACGAAACACAGATTTTTACGAATGTGTATGCCTGTACGTATGTAGATCTATATGCATGTATGCATGTTTCCGCAAGAGGCGCTACGAGCGATGCAAACTAACTAAATCCGAATCCACGCGTCCAAATTTTCCGGGAGTGGGGTCTCCTTATACTACTTCGTGAGGAGACCCTACTCCATCTGCCATTCCGGAAAATTCTGCTAGCAGTTTTCCGAACTCCTTTCGGCAGATTGTACCCTAAGAGATACTACCGCCTCTTGCGGCAAAGGGTTGTAACATAGGTTTTTCAAATCTTTCAAATGATAACCAAAATAAAAATCTGACATTTTGCGGTCGCGTTTACGTGAAATGCTGTATTTTTTAAAGTTAATTTGTATATAATGCTGTGTTTGGAATTATAAAGGTTCTATGAAGATGTTTCCCGTCCTTCAAAGGTGATATAACCTACGAAAACTAACGTAATTTCTAAAATATTAAACAATCATACTATTTCAACTTAATATTTACATTGATATCTATTAATTGTACTGATATTCAATAAATTAACTAAAACCAAATTATTATTTTCTAATGCATAAATTATAATATAAAAATGCTTGTCACTTGGATATAACTCCCTATGATTAGCATTTATATATTAAAAATAAAACTTACCGTCTCAAAACATTTAAGTTCTATTTATTCTCTTCCAAATTTTTAATCTTTTAACTTATTATATTATGGAAACAGCACTTTGAATGTTTAAATAATTCATCAAATTATGTTCCACTGGTTCACATTGTGTCACACAGGTTAGCAGACGACAAGGGCGGACATCATGTAAAAATTCAAGTTTCAAGTTTTCCCGTACAAGGCGCTAGAATCCCTTAGGGTACGATCTGGCGAAAGGAGTTCGGAAAACTGCTAGCAGTTCTTATATTAAAGTTGGGTCTCCTTATACTACTTCGTGACCATACCTATCTTCCCTCTACGGCAAAGGAGCCTTTACAGCCTTTACATAGTAAACTACATTCATTGGAACCTGTGTGGGAACCCATTAGTAGTTTTCTATGAAAGCTAAGGCTGCGCAGTATTTTTTGGGGGTTTTAAGATTGCCGACTATGCACCGGGTGCATAGTTTGCATTCACCCTATGTTTTGGGTGCATTGCACACAAAACATAGGGCGACCAGACGTCCTCATTTAAGAGGACACATACGCCCGCCCTCCTTCCTCTTAAACTTTGGAAAAACCATATGTCATACTTTTTGGTCAAAAGACTAAATTTACCTTTTTACGTTCTCATTCATGAGAGTGTAATGTAATCGTCCAAATTTTCGATCTTTGATTTTTAACAGATGTTTACGTTCCGGCACTCACAGAGTCCAAAACTCATAAAATTTTGTCGGTGTCTGTCTATCTGTATGTATGGTTACCTGAATGTTGTAGCCACGCTAACTTTTGAAGGATTTGTCCAATCGAGTCAGCCTTCGGTAAACTTTTTGAGGGTCTTAAAATGAAGGTTAAGTTCGTGAACCAGATATTTCCAACCAAAATTAAACATTTTAGAGCATTTTCAAAATTGAAAAAAAAAATTTTTTTGCAGTTTCAAAAATTTTTGTGAATGTTTATTACAGATGGGTGAAAGACTTGAAAATTATCTGAATAAAATTTTGGATTTTGATGAAAATTAGAAATGTTATATACTATACAAAATTTTGAAAACTTTCAAAAAGTAGAAAAATAAATTTTGTGGTAGATTAAAAAATTTTAATCAGAATTTTCACTGGTTTTCACATGGTTTTATTTTTCAAGAGCAATCGTCTGTATAGCCTAGCTGCTGAGCGCGAAGAGCGAGTATCGCAATGAGAATGTAATCGTCAAGGCCGTAGGTGCTTTGAGAACCCTCTTCATAGTACCAGATCGAGGTACAGAAATAAATATAATGTACATTAGATATAATAGTGTTGAACATAATGTAGAAAACCTAGGCGCACTCAAACTTGCGAGCCGCGCGCGTAGCGCGCAATGAGAATGTGCCCGCGAAGCGGGCATATTTTTTATTACAGGTGTTAAAGGCGCCACGAGTGAGTGTCAGGCAAGATTGACTCGGGTCCGTGGAATCGATCCCTTGGCCGCCGAGTCAAAGTCATCCCGGTAAGAAGAAAAGAATTTTAAAAAAATAAATCGCGTGCGTCCTAAACTATGACCCAAGCCAGATTTATGTGTAAACATCGTCGGTAAACGTTGACTGAAATTGAAATCGTACATAAAGCAAATAATAACGCACGCAGATGTGGGAGTATAAAAATTTATTTTCTCTTATATATAATGTCGTGCAAAAGGTTCGGGACTGTTATTTTCCAATAGGATAATAATCCTAATCTAACAATGTAACAATAACCCTACTTTAATAATAATAAACTGTAGATTTTCTCTCTATTGACATATCCGGCATATTTTTCCGGATTTGAATGAACAAATAATTATTGCTTGAATAATAAAAACTTATTTACAAAATACTTGGAAACTCGTCCCTTATTAATTAAAAATAATTCTTGTAAAGAAAATCCGAAGGACACCGGTTTTAGTATGAATTTAATAGAGAACTGCTATTTTGCATTTTTTGGGGTCACTTTCCAAGCATAATAACAATTCACAAAAATTTTATAACAAGTAGCTCTTTTCCCCATTTTTTTCTAAATCAAGCTTTTCCCTTTTAAAACCCCATGTTAATTTCAGAGGCTCGGTGGTACGGGTTAACTTCGACAAAAAAAAAAGAAAACAAGAAAAATGTTAAGTTGATAAACTGTAAATATAAATTAAGTATTTATTACATTCTCATTCTAATGAGAAGGTATTGGTTTTATGTAAAATTTGACTTGGTCGGTTTTCATCAAATCTCCACGTTTTGAGACCCCCTGAGCCAGAAAAAAAGGTTTTTTCCAAGGTGTCTGTCAGTCTGTCTGTCTGTCTGTAGGCACGATAACTTTCGAAAAAATAATCAGATTGGGTTGTGCTTTGGCACACTTTTTTAGGGCCTAAAAAGAAAGAACAAGTTCGTTAACCAGCTATTTCGGATGAAATTTCAAAAAGTGAGCACATTTTGAAAATTTTTGAGAACACTTTTTTGAAGATTTGGAAATTCTATGGACGGTTGTTAGTAGTAAGCAAAAAGAGGAAAAAAATATCCTAATGACTTTTTCAGATAAAAAAAAAATTACCAGAGTTATAGCATTTTCAAAATTCCAAAAAACAAACGAAAATGAACATTTTAAGCCGAAAAACGCACGTTATGAAAAAAAGTCAAGAGAAGAAAAACGTTGATTTTTGAACACCTTACAATATTTTCATAATAACTTTTTGAATTTTTCAAAAAATAAAAAATTTAAATTCTGATCGCACAACAAAATAATGAGAAATCAAAAATTCCATTTTGCTGTGAAACTATGCAAGATACGACAAAAGATGACAGAACCAAAATTATGCACCTAAAAAAGATCTACAAATTTGTTATTATTCACTTTTTGATATGATGCATAGTTTTTGTTTTATTCATAAAAAACAACATTGAAAATAGAAAAAATAAATTTTTAGACGAATAACACAAGCTACGAAAAACATGACGGAGACAACATTTGTTCATTCAAAGAAGAGGTACAAATTTGTTATCCATCATGTTTCGATAGGACGCGTAGTTTTTATTTTATTCGTGAAAATAACATTGACAGTAAAAGAAATCAAATTTTTGGAAAACTTTGGAAAAATCCATTTTCGTTGTAAGAATATATTCAAAATGAAAAAAATAACTTTTTTGAAAAACGGAAAATCTAAAATAACATTTTAACTAATAAAATTTGTCGCTTAATTTATATAATTATTGTTCATTTGAAATCAAATACAAATCGCGAAGCGCGACGCCCAAATCGCGCGCCGTAAGTGCGCTCAAACTTTTTTGTTTCTATTATACGGTGCACAGAACCGAGCGTGGAACGCAGGGTTCAAATGAATTTGAAATCAAATATCGAGCGCGAAGCGCGGGTATCTGGATGAGAATGTGTGTAGAGGTTTTGATAATTTTCTAATGTTTAGAAATAAACTTTTTCTTTTCATCGAAGTCGAACACGAAGTTCAAAGATCTAGAGGAATCGAGCGTAAAGCGCGATGTGAATACGCCCGAGCGCGTAGCGCGAGGTGAATACATAATCGAGCGCGAAGCGCGCGATGAGAATGTGCCCGCGAAACGGGCAGATTTTTTTTAAAATTGAACTGTAGTACGACTCTTAACAATAGAATTATAATAAAATTGATTTTATAAGACGATTCTGAATCTGTTTATAATTGAATAATTTATAGATTTTTACATTAAAAATTGAACTATTTCAATTTGAATGCCTTACGTAATTAATTAAATGTATGCATCAGATTGAAACTTCAAAATATTTTTTTAATTTTCAAAAACATTTCAATTAATATATTCATTATTTTAAAGTTTTCATTGTTTCATTGTTTTAAGTTTTCATTTGTAAATGACATTTTTCATTTAAGATTTTCAAGAAACAACTTATAATCACTAAATTGTACTGTTTTTAAGTTAAAATTGTTCAAAAATGATATAATTTTCAACACTTAAAAAATTCATTGATTCATTCTTCAAACTATTTTATTTGGGACCGTACTTAAATTACGTAACAGCTTAAGGGGGAGGGAGGGGTCAAAAGATTTTGTTACGATTTGTTACTGAAGGGGGGGGGGGGGTTCTTCATTCATGTATGTAACTTTCGGAAATTCACAAATTAAATAAGTATCTCGCAGAAATTGTACAGAAATTTAATATGAATTCAACTTTACGCACCAAAGAAAACTGGTGAGTGAAAAAAGGAACCTAGCCAACAACAATTTTTTTTAATTCAGGAAAAAGTCAGGGATTTGGAAAAAAATCTTACAAAAGTCCGAGATTTAAATAACTTTAAATAACTGTCAAACCGAATAGATTTGAAAATTTTCAACTTTTATTTAAAATTATTTTATTCCGCTTATAAAAGATTCTAGGTTCAAAATGTTACAAATGTAATATTCTGGTTTTTGAATATTAATGGTCAGGGAAAATGAAAAAGTGGTTAGGGAAAAATTAGAGAATTTTTAAAATTAAGTTTTGCGGTAATCCTGATATAACATTCTTCTTAGTAATTTATTTGCTTTGTATTTATATTTCTTTTTTTGCCGTTGCTTCTTCCTGAAAATAGTCTTTTTAGTTGTAAATTTTATTATTTGTTTGAAAATGCAACAGTTTTGTTCATCAATTAATCTTTTTGCTTGAAAATTCCACTATTTCGTAGAAAATTTACTTTTTGACAGAAATTCATATTTTGGTGTTGAAAAATAAATTTAAATGTTTTTTGGATAAAAATCCAACTATTTTTTGGAAAATGTATATTTTTTATTAAAAAATTCATCTATCTGAGCAGAAAATTAATCTTTTTTTGATAAGAATGCAACTGTTTGGTTGAAAATTCAACTATTTCGTAGAAAATTTATCTTTTGAGAAAAATTCACATTTTGTGTAGAAAAATTAATTTAAATATTTTTTCGATGAAAATTCAACTATATTTTTGAATATTTGTCTTTCTGATTTAAAAATTCATCTGCTTTAGTAGAAAATTGATCTTTCTTCGATGAAAATGCAACTGTTTGATTAGAAATTAAATAATTGTTTTAAAAAGGCATCCTTTTTGCATGAAAATTTAACTGCTATTATCGAAAAATCGTCTTTTTGGGTTGAAAATTCAAATACCTTCGTAGAAAATTCACTTCTTATTTAAACAGTTTTTTGTTTGAAAATTTTTTTTGAACCACTTTGTTAAAAAATAATTATTTCGTTGAAGATTCATATTTTTATTTGAAAATTCGTCTCTTTTTTGTTAAAGTTTGTTTATTTAGTTGAGAACTGATTTATTATAATTGAAAATTTAACTGCGTGGGTAAAAGTTGAACTATTCTTTTGAATTTGTTTTTAATGAAGCTTTACCTCTTTGGTTAAAAATTTAACTATTTTGTTGAAAATTAATTTTTTTTCTGAAAATTCCTATTTTACTTTTTGAAAATTCAATGTTTGTACAGAAAATTCGTCTTTTGGTTTTCAGGATCAACAATTCAGGTGAACTTTTTTTTCTTTCATCACTGAGAAATCTTTTTATTTGTTGAACATTCGTCTTTTTGATTTTGAAATTAATTTTTTTTCAATTACATTTCATCCTTCTAGGTTGAACTATCAACTATTAAACTTTTTGTTACGAATTTTCTTTTAAGGTTGAAAATTGAACTATTTCTTTGAAAAGTCAATTGTTTTGTAGAGAATTGAATTATTTTGTAGAAAAATTAAGTATTTTCTTAAGAAGTCATCTCTTATCGTAGAAAAGTCACTTTTTTTGTTTAAAAGAAATAAATTTCAAAATTTTTGATTTGTATATGCATGTTAATGGGATTTGAATGTTAATGGTTAAAGAAAAAAAATTGGTCGAAGAAAAATCATAGAATTTTGAAAATGAAGTTTTCTCCCTGCACAGCACGCATTATCTTAAATACAACTAATTTCCACTAGTTTCAAGTCCCATATCTTATTATTTCTGGAAACCATAAATTACGTACAGCAATAGGGGGGTAGAAACATTTTGTTACGGTTCGTTACATGGGGGTGGAGAGGGGCGATTATCCGTTACGTAATTTACGTACGGCCCCTTTCCTAAAACGCATTTTCTCCTTTGCCTGCTTAGTCAAGCTTTGTTTATAAAATACCGGTGCGGACCGATATGAGTTCTCTGAAAGAATACATTGTGTGCATTTATATTACGCATCTACATTTAGAATTAGGCTAATTATATTTCCTGAAGAAGATAATTAAATTCTATCACTTATATCCAGAAAACAATAATTTTCCACGATTTTAAGATAATATAAGATCAAGTATTCTAGTCCGGCAAAATATGCCGGATTTCAATTTTCTTTTCCGGTATATTTTATCGTGCACTAAATTGAACTCTACAGAATTTAATATGAATTCAAAATGCGAGAGAGAGAGGGGGGGTGGAGAAGGAGAGAGAGAGAGATGGAAAAGGAGAGAGAGAGAGAGATGGGCAAAGAGAGACTGAAGGGCTCCTGTCTGTGGGTGAAGAAAAGCGAGCCTCCGGTCTGTGCCATAAGACACAACGTGTGCGTGACAAGCCTGCGTTACATGTAGCATTACACTATGCAGTCGTGGTTTCATTCGAATCAGGCGCGACTACCCATATCGAGGTCTAAGATGTTTACACATCAAAAATGCAGAATCTGAATTCTCATTAATAGGTGAATTTTCCTCCATCGAAAGTTCCACCATCGAGTAGACAAAAAAAGCAAAACCTATTCCTTTTAATCGACTTAGAAAAATGTAATGGAAGCGTATTGGGAGGAATTAAAGAGTGAAGGAATGCAAAAGAAAGAATAGAAAGAAAGAGAATAATGTCACTTTGAAGAAGCAAAAGCTAGTCCTTTTAATCGACTCAGAAAAATTTAATGGAAGTGTATTGGGAGTAATTAAAAAGTGGAGAAATGTAAAAGAAATAATAAAAAGGAATAAAATAATGTAACTTTTAAGGCGCAATGTGAATTGAAATAAATTATTTTTTTAAATGAATAAATATGGTATTTCATTTATAAATTACAGGTGAAAAAATGAATTTGGTGAATTATGTGAACATGTTTTTTATTGATCTGTTGAACAGAAACATATTTTGACCGATTTCATATGGAATCTGTCTTGGAACACATTTAAATTATATTAAAATTATTTTTTAATGTACGTGCATGGATTACACAACCACAAACAAAGTATAATAAAAGTTTTGAAATTTCCTGCCTACATTTTTTTTGGTTTGAATTTGGATTTTTGGTTTAGGTTAAATTTTTGCAACTTGAATGCTAAACATCTGAAACCGTTGTTAGGGTTTAGGGAAGGAGAGGAGATGTTTAGTAGCCAACCTGCAATTAGAAGGAATTAAAATAATCGAAAATAAAGCATGTAAGTATGAAATTAAAAATAACCATGACAAAAAAAATTGAAATTTTCAAACTTATGCGTTGCACACGGAGGAATAGAAATCATGTAAGTGCACGCATTTTGTGGACGGATTAGAAAGAATTAAATTAATCCAAAATACAGCATGTAAGTATTTAATTAAAAATAACCATGAGAGGTGTGTCTACTGCTCGCATTAAGAGGAATTAAAAAAATGAAAAATATGTTCGCCTGTATGGAACACAACACAAGTGGCGTTCGTTAAGGAAATAGAAAAGAATTGGTTTCGGAGATAAACCTATTCTTTCGTTGGGCACTTCTCCCGATGGAAAATTAGCACATTCAAAAAAATTAAATAATGCTCCCTCTCTCGTTTAAATATGTGAGCATTAATTTTTTTGAATTCTTCTCTTCTTACCGGGATCCGCTCATCTACGCTTCACCGCTGCATGCCACACTTAAAGTCAGTCTTCGGGGCCTTCGGGCTGAAAAGGGGGAAGCTATGTGAATGTACTACCTACATTACAAGTCATCAATAATCGTTCACGAAACACTTAAAATCGGTAGCAACAAAATTAGAAAAACATTTGATAAAATGAACAAAATTGGAAAAAAGGGTTAGAATTCTCGAATTTATGTATTTTTTAGGAGTTTTTGTATGTAAGGGGGGTAAAAGGGAAAAAAGGATACCTACTACAATCACTCCAATATATGTATGTCCTCTCCCGTAATCAATATTGCTATGTAATATTGCTGCAACATTAAAGTAATAATCTGATGGAGCAACTGCTGCCGTGATTATAATTAATGTTATTAAATATACGAATTCAAATTCCTGTATACATCTTGTGGCAATATTCCTGAGCAATTACTGAGCATATTTAAAGAAAGATATTGCAATTATTGCGTTGCAATATTATACTAGTCAATATTGATCCGGATCAGACCAGGACATTCATATACATTACTACAATGTTGCCAATTTTGCCATGAACCATTGCAGCAATGTTGTTACAATAGCTACTAGTTCGTTACATTTTTATGAACAATTTTTTCCGCATAAACTATTATGATGCAGATTGACATCACAAAAAAGAGACTCAATATCTTTTCAAACTATCCTCTGGAATCTTACGAATTCCTACAACGCAGACGCGTCAGTTTAACGAATCACAATTCATTTCCAATGACGTTCCTTGTAACCATGCTCCACTTTATTGATATTTAGGAAGAAAGGGAGTAGAAATAACCGAGACATGAGCGTGAAAGGAAGATAGATTTTTCTTCGTCGTGTATGATAATAATGTATAAGAATGTATAAGGTGTCTCAGTGTATCCTTACGCAAATCTTCAACTCTGTGATTCATATACGCGGTGAAGAAATATTTCGAGTGTTTCTTTTTTTAAACGGAGAGATGCATTAATCTCGCGGTAAATTATTTTCCCTCAAAAACCACATGACTATTTTTCTCAAATTGCTTATTTTATTGATAGACAAGTTTGTATATATGTGAAGAAATGGAACTCGCCTACGGTAGTAATTGATTTATGCCAATGTTTCCCTGTACGAATTATTACAGTAAGCAGGGTTGTAGATACGGGAAACTGACAAATAAGTGGAATTCTAGTGCAACATTGTCTTGTGAATTCTGGATCACTTACAATAATCCCAGAAGACTTTTAGTTGGAAAGTTGAATATAAACAAACTATGGCTACAGAAAACTATAAATACAGGTTCGTCATGTATTACGCACAGAGAGAAAATTAATAATAAGCCTAGAAAGTATAAAGAAAATATACGTTGAAAGTGATTATAAACCATATATATGCTTGTGTAAAACTGTACGTGTTTTATTTTTAATATAACGTGCATGATTTATTCTATAAAAACAGTTATTTAATGAGCAATTGAGCCAGGCCTATAGTCTTAATTCAAAATTAAATATCTCGAAACATTTTTAAAGTTTTCCTAAATCCTACAATCAGTTGACCTTGACACTCGTACAAACACTCTTGCGCACCTTATTGATAATAATTTGAATCTCTGTAATTTCTTTACTTCTTCCTTTATTGGCTTCTTTTTTCATTTAGGAAATTTATTGATTTTTTGCCATTTGTTGATGTTATCAGCTTATAAGTTTGTATTTTGCCACACTGCAACTCGCGATTACCGAGCAATATTATATGAATGAACACGGTTAACAGGTACGCTGCATCAAATAAATAAAAAACTATATTATTTTGTCAAATTTAATAGAATGATATTTTCAAAAAAAGTCTATATGGGAACGTAATTGCTGGAATTGTAATCCATCAACGTTACGTGGTTAAATAATTTTCCAATGCCTTGCCTGAATTTATTTAATTGATATTTGTTTATAACACTCATGATATTATACTTTCCTTCTGATCAAAAGGGAATCTTTACCAGCACCGGGACATTCAGAAGTGAATGTAAGCTCAGTTTTGTCGTTTGGAAAAGACCTGAGTAAAATAACAATGCCAGTTATATTTAACGAACCTCTGTCTTTCCTTCAACGAGTAGCCGAATACATGGAATATTCCAAATTATTGAAACAAGCATCTTTGGAACAAACTCCTGCCGGAAGATTACAGGTATATATGCGTAATGATATGCCTTATATAGTTTGGTAAAAAAATGCCGTTTGAGCCTACACAATACACATATTATATTCAGCTTTACACATATAGCTATATGGGATCCTTTGAAGGGCCTCATGAATTATTGAGGCATTGATTCCTGATCAAAATATTTCCTAATATTTGTAATAGTATAATTTAAAATCGACTTTTATACTTTCACAGTACGTAGCAGCTTTTGCTGTAAGTGCATTAGCTTCCAACTGGGAACGATTGGGAAAGCCATTTAATCCTCTCCTCGGGGAAACATATGAGCTACAACGTGAAGACTTCCGGTAATACCTTTATATTCATACAAATTATCGACATGTGTAATATGTTTAATAATTTTCCTAACGCAAATTGGGAAATTTTAAAAACAACCTGCCGGATTCAATATAGAGACCAAAAAATACAAAAATTGGTTTGATTTTAATTAAACTTTTTTTTTGTATGAATTTTAGGGGCTACTTATTTCAACATTGTTTTCGGAAGTTTCAGGAACATAATAATGAGTAGTGTAGAAAAAACTTCAGAAATCTGTAAGGTCGCTCAAATCTCCACTAAGCTTTCACAAATCGAGAGTAAGGTTTCAAAAAGGCACTTTGCAAAATTTCCTGTGCCGCCGAAGGGACTTCGCTGTAGCAAGAGTTGCCTATAGTATATGCTTTTTCGAAATTTAGAAGTAGAAGCGTAGAAGGCCAAATAATAAGGTATTTTCACTTCAACCAGCAGCTAACTTCACTTCGTTGAGTGCTGAGGGGGGAAAAATGGACCAAATGCATGGAACAAAACTTCATTTATGTTATATCTTCGTAATAAATAATAATTATTGTCATTTTATTATTTCATTAAACAGTAATTAAAAAATAGAAACTATTTTTCAAATACGTTTATATCGAAAAAATTAGTGTTTACGAAGGTATTAAAAAAAAAATCTGCCCGCTTATTGAATCGATCAATTCTTTCGAAAGTTATCGTGCTCACAGACAGACATACATACATACAGACAGACAGACACATTCGTAAAAACCTGTTTTTTGGGTTCAGGGGGTCTCAAAACGTGGACATTTGACAAAAACCGGGGGGGTCAAATTTTACACAAATCTAATACCTTCTCTAGATGAGAATGTAATAGAGAAAAAATGGATCTAATCCCATGCATGTGAACCATTGTTTTCCCCTCAGCAATTAACAAAGTGAAGTTAGCTGACTATGAAGTGAAAATGCCTAATGCTATTACATGCAGATTAAAAGAGAAACCAATTTTTACTTCTAATTATAATATTTTTGGACCGCATTGTACGACAAAATGCTAGATAATAACCAATCCCTACAAAAAACGTCTGAAACGCGTACTCAAAAGTATTGCACTAACAATGCGACGTTGTCAAAAAGCAGATTTCCAGAGAACATCTCGTGAATGTGTAGCAATACTTAGCAATCGCATATTTTCTGATTCGTATTGAATCGCATTCAATAGCATTGAGACACATTCTGTTTCGCATTCAGTCGCATTCTGTAGCATTGAAACATATTAGAACTCTCGCATCAATACGTATTGAACGCAAAATCTCTTACTTCACATTCAAACGTATTCAAGATTTAGAGGCTATATGCGAACTTTCGCATTACATAGAAACTATGGGATTTCTCTCTCTGTACATGTACAATAAATTGTATGTATTAGTTAAAACTTGTTGAAATTAACCGTGATGAATTGGAACGAATTCGAGTGTGTATTTAACTCACGAATTCAGACGCATTGACCAGTGTTGAAAGGTTTGCGTGCTCTCTGACGCATTGAAGTGAATTCGCTGACTTGAAACTTTTGTACCGTATTTGATTTGCGCACCGTAAAAACTAGGATTCGATTTAGAACTTAATTTGGTATTGAGACAGTTCACGCAACAAAACAATTGCACCTCAGCTTGATCCGCCAATCTAATAAAATAGGGTCGATTTGTGGATTGAAGAAGATATCGAAATGAGAATCATCTATCAATAACTAAATCTGATCAAACAAATCCTAAACTGTCAATTTTAGAAACCAAGGTAACCCATAGGGCTGAAGTTTGTGACGTCTGAGTGTGACAATTCAACACTATTTCTATTTTTTGTTTTTTGTAAGATTGAAGTTTGGAATAATTGAAACAATGCACCCTCTGAACAACTTTAGTTCGCTATCTCGAATCATTTTTCAATCTGAAGTTAGCAAACGACACAAGACAGAAACTGGTACTACAATAGACTATTTGTGAGATCATATTAGAACGTCCAAGAAAGGATCCCAGATAAAAATGAATGCCTAGTTTTTACTGTGCGGGGTGTCTTGATATTTTCAATTTAATTCGTATAAATACTTTCTTTTTGCTGATTAGGTTGGCTGTCGAGGAGCTAACATATGATTAGTTATATCTAGAATTTGCTTCTATATTACGCAGTCCACGCTCTTGATCAAATCAATAATTTTATTGGTAGGGGAGACCACCCTACAGTAGATAATGATCCTACAGTATAGATAATCCATGATTTAAAGTACTCACGGATGCGAAATAATTAATTTATTGCCATTAATAGTTTATACACGATACGTGTAAATATATTAAAATTAGAATTGACCATTTTACTTGTATTTGTACTTATAATAAATAATTATCTACTGCAGGATCATTATCTATTGTTGGGTGGTCTCCCCTATGTGATACAGCTATTCGTTGACCGCAATCAGATCACAGTATGTCTTTACTTTTTAACCCTAAGACCCTGCAAATAAACAGTTGAAAGACCTACAGGCCTATAAATACTCTTACGGATTTTTGCAGGCGCTAAAATCGCATTCATGATGGAGTGTGATAAAATAGTTATTTGTGATACAAGTGCGTAAAATGGGTGATTGTGTGCGAGTGTGAATTTTGCAGCATAAGCCGCAGGCTCGAAGCATGAGTCGATGGTTAGCGCACGAGCGAAGCGAGTGCGAAAACGTAGACGAGTGCTTCGAACCGCAGGCGAATGATGCAATCACACGAGTTACCAGTCACCTACGCGCACGTGTATCACACGCTATTTTTTGCAACGCTCGTCCGAAAAAGTTGTTATTAGGTGGTAACGAAAAATACTGATTTAATATTGCATAGAGTGGAGTTTTTGAAAAAAAATTTAAAAAAAAATTGTTTGAAAAAAATGTTCTGAAACAAAATTTGTGTGAAAAAATGTTTGAAAAAAAATTAATAAAAAAAATGTTGGCGTTTATGCTCTGTCGCCCCCCCCCCCTCCCTGGGAGGGGATAAGATGAAACCCTAGAAACAAAACTTCAATCATTAAAACATTTATTCAAGTTAAATCTAAGTTAATTTAAAGCAGTGTTGGGCGCGGTTAGTACTTGGATGGGTGACCGTTCGGGAATAATACTACTGCGTTGCTGTTGGCTCGTCGTGGGTGTGGTGAGCCCACACTTGTAAGTTATTTACTACAAGAAACTATCCACCTAGAAACACTACCCGAATCGGGTAGTGTCACGCCTACCCCTAGAGGCTCGCCGAAAGGGAAATGCATTTCCCTTTCGGCGAGCCATGGCTTAATGGTATATAAAAAAAATCTAGATTTATTTCAAGAAGATACCAACACCAGTGTTTAAAGTTGCCTATGCCAGTGTCTGAAGTAAAATATCACGAAAGTGCGCATGCGCAGCTTTTTCACCAGTGTCTAAAGTAAGCAATCTTCAAACTGCGCATGCGCGAAAATTGTTTCGCGCACAGTCTGCTCAATTAAGGTCCTTTAGGCACCATTTACAAGCATGAAAACCTCAACTTTTGAGGTGGGTGTTGCAAAAAAATTATTATTGGAAATGCTGATTTTTCGTTTGGAAAGATAAAGCGGAAATATACCGATACATATGAATTTAGGGAATTCTATTCTTTTTTCTCATCTGCATTTTCTTCTACTTGCGAATATGTATTTGCGACTCATCAATCATTGTGTAATTTCCACGAAGTAGAATAAGGAGCTCCGACTCTATCGACCCCTTCAAAACATATTAGAAAATTATAATAATAAGTTGGTAATTTACTACTGCTGTCATTGCATATTTTTGTTTTTATTTTCCCTTCACATTTTTAATTTTCTCTTTCTTCAGCTTCATCCTCATCCATTAGAATGATTTCATCGATTACACTATTGGCGAACTCTCCAGCTTCTGTGGTCAATATTTGAACGGATTTCTCGATCTTGTTACTCGGCAACAACATACGCCGGTATGCTAAAAGAATGAAAAAACTATATGATATTCAATTTCTTGAAGCAAGTACTGTTTTTTCTGTTTTGCTGCTTAGAAAAAAAAAGAAAAAAAAATCGAAACTGTTTGAATTATGCATGCATTCAGTGGGAATCGAACCTTTCCAGTAAACTCTAGATTGAACACAGGCATGATGATATTCCCCCTGAGTGCATAATTGACACAGTTTCATTTTCTTCAAAGATGTTGAAAATACCACGAGGTCTAAAGATTTCAAAATAGTAAAAATATTTGTTCATATATAGATTTAAGTTATTTTTGAAAACAAAAATACAATAAATAACTTTAAAAAGAAATTTTTTATTAAAAAAAATTGTCGCGAACTTACCACTCAAATTTGTATAATCCTCTTTGATGGCATCCACTGAACACTTACCAGTATTGAATCTCACTACATGTTTGTATACACTTCTCTCACTATATAGGTAAATTGTCTCGAAAAAAGTCCTTTTTCGTGCGCATCAATCAAAACACATATGTGGGCGTCCGCATTAAAGGGCCCATGTAGCCGGGTTGAGTTTAGGAAATATTCGCGTTTTTCTAAGTTGAGATAAAAATTACTATTTTTGGGTTTGAGTGAAGGATGATACTGGAATCTACAGTGAATGAATTGGGACTATACTCATGCCCAGACTGTAACTGGAAGTAGGTATATTTCATGTTCGAAGAAAAAATATAAAATGTGTGCTTATGACACTCATTTTTAGATGCCTTTTTCCGGAAAACTGGTTTTTCGAAGTTCCAAATTCCAAAATACCCCGTTGACTAGTTTTTCTATTTAGATGGTTCATTTTGGGCCTAAAATGCTGGGAATTTATCCGGTTATATGCCCCTATACGTAACACCATACCGGCCATAAGGGCCCTTTTTATGCGGACGCTCACATATAATGCACTTGATATACTTTTCTTTCAGCGTCATGTTTCACGGTATACTGATCAAAGAAAAAAAGTCTACATTCATATTCACGTGTTTGCGTAGACTCATTAGAGCCTCGCATTTTCTATCACTTTAGCATATTTTCGACGTCCTTTCCAAATTTTGTCGCATTTTAGACATTCCGAATGAATACAACATATACAAAATTAATATTTATTTTATTTAAACCGATAGTCCAGTCAAATCAGACGAAAAAAGTCGACATGTTGGAACTCGAAGATACGAGCAACAATAATTTTTTCCCATACTTACACATGTCCGACAAACCTGAAATAATAACGAATAAGCGAGTGTCAATCAGGATATTGTATTTTTTTACCAATTTTCCATCTGCAATAGTTTCGTTGTTGAAAAAGGATTGTTTAGATAATTTTAAGACAAAACTTCATAATATCGCTAAATAATGATAAAAATTGTAAAAAGATACGAAAAATGATCTTTATTTCATGAATAATGAAAGTTCTATTAGTTTTTTAGCTACTGATTGTTTAAAATTCAATTTGAATGTTTATATCTTAGCACAATAAAATTAGTGTATTTACTATTATTAAATTTATTTAAATTTCTTCAAAATTAAAGTCTGACATATTAGTTGCAAAATGAGACCAAGAAAAAAAATTATTCAACGTATTAATTAACGTATTTTTAGTTTCAATTATATTATATTTTTTAAACAATATATTTTTGCAACAAAACTATTTGATAGAAAATTCGTGAAGAAATAATCGGATATTCTTTTTGGTCCTCGGTTATTCTCTATTTTTTAAAGAGTTTTTGGACGGATTTAAGAATAGAAAAAATTATTGTTTATAACAACTTGTTCCTAAAAATAAAAAATAACATTTTTTTTAGCCCGAAAAACACGTTTTCATTAAGAAGCAGATTCGCCGAATGAGAGCTCACTAAAAGAGTACGTAACTTTTGAAAATATTATTGGTTTACGAAAAAACAACTCACCCCCGCCCTGATAATTTTTTTTTATTTCCAAAAAAGTCGTTTCTTACTCAGCAGAGCTTTCACTTCGTGGATCTATAAAGAGGAAGTGATTATATTTTTCTTATAACAATAAAAATCCTTACAAAACGGCGCTCGAATATATATATATATATATTTGAGCCTCAACAGTGCGTATGTCTATCTAAACGTTATAGCCAAAGACATTGATGTTATCTTCGGGTTCCAGCACATATAAGTTAATTTGACTGTTGGGAAACTTTCAATGCTAAATGTGAAATTGCTACTTATTTCTATTATCATAAATATTTGAATAATTGTTATAATAAACAACTAAATTAATTTTTTTATTCTATTAAATAAGATGGTAAAAACTGAAAGCAAGTTAATCCTGTTAAATTCCTTCAGAAAAAGACGAGTATTGAAGTCAATTTAATTCCTTCCTTCAAGTATAATTTATTGTCAACATTTATTTAATCCAGAACGATTCTTTTTGACTCAAAGTGCACTCAAGGCAATCCTAAACACTTCCTCCTATCGCCAAATTCACAAAACACTTTGAAATCAAACGAATGTCGTTTTTTGCCAAATTTGAAATCATTTTAATCCATTTCAATACACACCTTCTTACCGGGTAGATTATTTTCAAATATAATAAAGTGCACACAGTGATACCTTCACTTTACCACTACTATAAATCTTTTCAATTACATGTTATTATTTGAGAATCAAGTCCAAGATTTTCAATTGCACTTTTCCCTCTCCTAAAACTTTTAGACCGCTGAAAATAATTTCAGGTTCAGATCAATAAAAATAAATAATTTTCATGATGCTTTTCATATAAAAATTACTCATTTACATGTGCAATAGTGTAAATGAGCGACATCTTTCAACTGAATCTTTTCTCTCTTAGAATATTGTGTGAACAAGTATCGCATCATCCCCCCGTATCTGCGTTTTATGCTGATAGCGAAGATTTCGTCTTCCATGGAAGCATACATCCAAAGCTTAAATTTTGGGGAAAATCCATAGAGGTACATCCTAAAGGTGTTCTAACAGTCGAGTTACCGAAGTAAGTACTCAATTTTATACCCGTGCACCTCCAAACCCTCATTCTCTACTGAAAAAAATCCTTGTGGTTTTCTCGTCCGAAAATAACAAAAGGATTTTCTCAGCCAATTTTTCAATAGGAATATATAAAATATTAATTTGCAAAATGATGATGAATCAAATTGATAATTGTTTTGTATAAAATAGGTGGAATGAAGCGTACACTTGGCAGAATGTTAACTGCATTCTTCATAATGTTTTGGTTGGACAAATATGGATGGAACAGTTAGGTGCCTTAGAAATAAAGCAAACTGGTGAAGCTATGCTAACAGCTACTTTATCCTTCAAAAGCGCTGGCTGGAACGGTAAAGATCTTCATCGAGTAGAGGGTTTCATTACAGACCAAAAGTAAGTTAGTCTGTCATACTTAACTTGTGCTTCTAACATTGTCGCAAGTTAAATATATAAAGTTATAAACATTAGACATGCACTGTTTTCTGCCTGCACTGCAACACATTTCTGCTGGAACCTTCCATTAAATGTATTGGAAGTTTATTTCCGAGATAATGTAACGTTCCATATCCAATACACCATCAGAGCTTCGATAGATGATCGCGCGACTGCAGGCGTTATTAGAATTCCTTGAATTGCTGGTCCCCACAGTATCTCAGGGGGCAGGGTGAGAGACAGTTGCGACTCTGCCTCTGAAGGGACGCATGCACTACTGCTCAGTCAAGTAGATTGCGCAATATTATGGAAACGGTTCAGGCGGCCCTGACTGTTTACGTTTCGTTCGCTGCTGGCGCCATATGCAGAAGGCTATTTTCACTTTTCAGGCAACCCCCGAGATTGATCATCTGCCGAAGCTCTGGTGTACATGAAATTGTAATTTTCAAATGCTGGTATTGTTATATTCTCATACATGTATTGGAATATTTCCACACATGTAATGCAATATTGCAGAAGAAAGTTACCACTAGACAATACAGAAAGGCAGACAGCTTGTCTCCTTGGGGCATACGCAACATATTTTCAGTAACACGAGAGTATCGTACAGTAAAAATAGTATCATTTTTGTTGCAGAGTATTTATCACCGGCGATCATTTAACTCTCGAGATCATAATGATCTGTCAATTCGAATCATTTTTATATGCTTTCAGCGTCATTTGTCAGACGAAAGAAATAGGCTGCCAATATTTGGCATGGATGTCATAACGCAAGTGACAGCAACACTTAACAGAAGATATTTTCTATTATCAGCATTTATTATTTTTTAACTTTTCAAGTACACAGCACGATGAGAAATCATACAAAGCTCATACATGAGATAAAGTACTCGAAAAAAGTTGGCCATCTTGGCTCGAGTTGATGCATGATCCCGAATCAGATCATTGTGATCTCAAAAGTCAATCGTTCATTCCGGCCCATCAGAATGATCTGGATTTCGGTATTATTTTTGTTGCATATCAAAATGATATTGATTCTCGTATCATTTTCAACATTTTTTTACTGTTAGTTTTCGTGTTTTTGTGAACAAGAAACATATCTAATTTTTGAATTTCATCTGGCCAAAACCAATAACACCAAATTTATATCAATGTATATAATTTTAAATACCTGATATGGTCTATATATTTTTTCTTATACGCATTTTAATTGGTAATTTTTATTTTCAGTAAGAGAAAATTGTTATTTTTATATGGAAAATGGACGGAAAGATTACGCTCGTGTGACCCTTGTTTGTATGCGGAAGCCATTGAAAAGATTAAACGAGAAGCAAAAAGTCCCCAAGGAAGTCCAGGACATAAGAAGGTTCTAGCAAGACTGCATAGTTTAAAAGTCGGAGCATTTAAACCCTTACAGGCAAGAATTAGAAAGTTGCTGTTACAGACAGCTCCAATTGTCTGTAACAGCTTCTTTGGCTGAACAAGATGTTAAGATCATGCACGCGTAGTGCGAAAGCGTTGAAGGCAATGCTCGCGAATAGAATTGTTAAATTATAAATTTGTATTGCAGGATGCAATGGATGAATCATCAAGTGGTGATGGAGAAGATAATCCAACTGTGGATGAGATACCTGGATCGAAAAATTTATGGGAAGCAACAACAAGACCTGCCAACAGTGCTGATGTAAATACATAACAGTATTTTTTGACGATTTAGGGCAGTGTTGTGTAATGAAATTAGATTTCAATTGTGACAAAAGGAAACAAATATCATTTCTGTAGTGTTTTCCACGTAGATTACGAATCTGGAAACGATATCTTTCCTTCTTGTCATAAAATTAGTGTCGGGTTGTGTCCGAAGAAAGCGCAAAATTTCATATTGAATTTTCAAGACGCATTTCATTTTGAACGTCCTACATTCTTGCTCTGTGATTTGAGAGTTTACGCCACTGCTCTTGTAGTCTTTTAAATCTGTTATCAAATAACTATGAAAAATTAATTCAATCTTTCCCCAAATGGCGCTATATGTCCTAGCTTTACTCTATTTTTGCAGAATTTTACCACAATAAATTTTCTTCATGTACTTATAATGTGTTTGTCTCCTTTCGCACAGTTTTACCAGTTTACTGCATTTGCAATGTCTCTGAACGAGATGGAACCTGGAATGGAAAAATATCTTTGTCCGACGGACTCAAGATTAAGACCAGATATTCGTAAACTGGAAGCTGGAGATCAAGATGGTGCAGCTGCTGAAAAAGCGAGATTGGAAGAAAAACAACGCGATTCGCGTAAATTGAGAAAGCACAAAAAATGTCCAGAATGGGTACCAAGGTAACACGAATATCTAGAAAGATTATTCATACTATTAAGGCTGTTTTCATGACTGCGTCGTTGAGCAAAAAATAATCTGAAAAAAAAATACTTGAGACAAC
This sequence comes from Andricus quercusramuli, assembly GCA_932178445.1. Taxonomy (NCBI): domain Eukaryota; kingdom Metazoa; phylum Arthropoda; class Insecta; order Hymenoptera; family Cynipidae; genus Andricus; species Andricus quercusramuli. Next base: position 151,832 of record CAKNXH010001209.1, read on the forward strand.
TAATTTAATATAACTAATGTTGGGACAACTATTGTAGTTAGTAAATAATGGTACTGTTCATTAGTTGGGATAACTTTTTTATATTCTCATCATAATGAGAAGGTGTTGTTTTTATGTGAAAAATGATTTTCGTGGATTCCATCAAATGTCGACGTTCTGAGGTTCTGAGTCAGAAAAAATAGTTTTTACGTCGGTGTCTGTCTGTCTGTCATCGTCGTCTGAATATCGGCAGATTTTTTTTAGTTAAGTCGCAAATAGTTCCCGCTACTATCTAATTAGATAGAACTAATTAGGCAGTAAAAGAACCGATGAATAATTTATTAATAAAAAGTTAGTTCAGCCTCAACTATTCTTTTCTGTCAGCGTACAGAACTGCAAAAAATGCAGGGTAAAAGAGATGATTGGATAATCCGTACAGGATCGCATATAGATTTTTGGCTGCTTGATGGTCCTTTCCCTTTAGCTTTTCAGGAAATTGCAATCAAAATGGTTTGAAAAACGCTTTTAGGGTTGTTGGAACGGTGTCCAAAAAATGGCGGAATCTGTGGTGCACTCAAACTTGGCCACTAAGATTCGATAAATCGGGATGAAGGGTGTAACAAGGAACTTTGAAAATCGTCTGGACACTGGAAGGGATTTTGCGGTGGCAGGACAGTGGGTAAGTCTCTGGTTTTTCAAAAAAATAAGATAACTGCTAAATAGTGAGTCAGTCGGCTTCCTTTTCACTTGGCGTCATTGCTACACGTTTCCCCTCTCACTTTTTAGCAGTTACCTTATTTTTTTGCCGAACCAGAGACTTAACCATTGTCCTGCCAACGTTAAACCCCTGCTGGGTGCCCGAAAATTTTTTAAGTTCGTTTTTGAAACCTTAATTCCGATTTATCGAATCTTAGTGGCAAAATCTGAGTGCTTTATTGGCTTTGCCATTATTTTGGTCACCATTCCAACAGCCTTATGAAGAGCATATATTTGACCTGCTGTAATATGTCTGAAGGCCCATCGCGACTTCCAAATAATCTATCGTACATCCCCTCAATTTCTCAAGGCCTGTGTAATTTTTCTAGTTTTTTGAACTAGTGCTTTCCGTATGTGGATAATGATTATGATGATTGTGTTTAGCCACAGTGTAATTATTACAAAAGAAATATTTATTGATAGATTCTTCCGACATGAAGTCAATCCATACACCGGCCAAGAAGACTGGTTATTCCAAGGCGGTTATTGGGATCGGAATTATTCAGATGTCGAGGATATATTTTAGTGAAAATACATTGAAAGGTTTCAATTCGAGCAGAAGAATTCATATGGATTCAGAGAAATATTTTAATGTAAGGTATACTTTATATAATCATAATAATAGCAATTCATTTTTACAACACTATCATGAAAATGGCGTGTTTTCATACTTATGATCTGTGTGTAATGTGGCGCATTTCGAACGATGCGAATAAAGAATGTACGAAATGAGGAATGCTTACGAAAAGGCCTCTTTTCGTAAGCATTCCACATTTTCACAATAAGTGAAAGGAAGATAGTTAGATAAAGACGGAAATAGGTCGATGTTTTCAGCGACAACTGTAGCGCGCTCGTCTCGCGACTTACCGTGCAGAAATAGGAGGCGCACACTGAAAAACTTCACTTTCGTCCGAATCTGACATTTTCTCTATTTTCGATAATATCACATTGATTTAACTATTGAAGAAAACCGAACAAACGCGTGACAGTATTCAGAAATAAGGTTATAAAAGCCGGTAGCCTCTCCGCCGCTAGGTGCGCTATAGTTGCTCAAGTCAAAGTTGCGGGAAAATTTAAATTACTTCAAAATGTTATACACTTCAAGGTGTTCTCTTTAAAATAATGTTGCTAAAATAAACAGGTATACATTTATCTT
>CAKNXH010001209.1:153822-163953 GCA_932178445.1 Andricus quercusramuli
CTGCACCCCCACCAGGGCTGCGCCCTGGACCGCCCCCCCCTCCCCGCAACTTCGATCAGGTAGCGTTTTCTTCACGATTTTCATGATCTTGTTGTAAAAAGTTTCGTGCATGTCTCGTGGTAGGCCCTTTTCTTGACTCGTGCAGTGTTTTGAGACTCGTCTTCGGTTCGGGCACCTTCGGTGCCCTCACCTACGACTCGTCCTAAAAACACTGCACTTGTCACGAAAAGGCCATCGCCTACCACTTGTAATGCAATATACTATTATTAAATATTATTATTGTTTAATACATTAAATCTTATTTTTAAATTGCTTGCGGTGACCATACAATACACTTTACACTCGAGAGTAAAAGTTTTTCATAAACATTAGAAATAGAGAGTAAACTCGCCTAATAAAAATCAGAACATATACACATATTATATGTGCATACTCATCCTAATTGGACAACACTACTAAACACGATGACATCACACTGATATTTTTGTTTTTACTGTTAATAGAATGGCAGAGGCTGGTCGCAGAACAGAAGGATGTCTAGGACGAAAGACCAGAGAGGGTCCTCAAATTTGATGTGTAAAATAATAGTGAATTAGGTTGCTCATATAGTGTATATGTAATATGTATATTGTATAATGCACGAGATGAAAAGCCAATCTTCCAAGATCTTGCATCTTTTACTCTAAGAAGTGTGTGTATTACATTCCAGAAAAATGTACAATTGCGGTTCAGACAATGTATAAAAAAAAAGAGAATTAAAGTTAAATGTTGTAGACTATAGAAAAAGACCTCATACTGTCCTAGTTTTTTTTCTTGTTGCCAACGCAATGGTTCTCTTTAATATGTGAAAGCATTAAGACATGTTTTTTTATGACACATGCATGATTTCAGCCCTTTTCGACACCTATGAAGCGGGGCTAAAGCTCTACTTTTTACTCCCTATGGACTGAAAAGTGACGTCAGAGAGGAATAATGAAAAGTATGCATTTATGAGCTCGCATTTTATGATTATCAGCCCACTCACGGTAAAAACTGTGAGGAAAATTTGGTTGCAGATAATAGAATTTTGCAGTTTGTTTATGGAAAGTTACCATATATTTACATACCTGTAAAATTTCTATAAATGACCGAAAATTTGAATAAATTTCCGGAAATTTTTAAAAATGAATTTTTGGTGATCCATGGTAAGTTGCAATATTTACCTGTAAAATTACCATAAATGACCGGCATTCTTCATAAATTTCCGGAAATTTATGGAAATGTTAAAAAATGAATTTAGGGTAAGTTACCATATTAACCTGTAAAATTACCATACATTAGGTTAACATTAATTTCATGCTTTATTATATAAAATCTAATATGGACTGAAATCATGACTGTATTTCGACAAATGTCTGAAATCATCCATTTCTTATAAAAAAATATCGTATGCGCCAAGGGTGCCAGGCACTTTTTCCACCTAGGTGCATAATATATGATATAATTGTACATTTTAAAGTCACTGTTTCAAAGGAACGTTAAATAGATAGGAATTCATAAAATTATGTACAATCACTAAGCAGCAAGTCTCGTATGAGTTATAATTTTGCTGCGTGAAACCCCAAAACTGCATCTTCCGGGGAGGGGGGGGGGGGGGTGTCTTTATATCTTCCCAATTCATCAGAAAAGTCTCTTTCACACCTTCTATATTTTATTCCAATTTGAATGATCACACAAATCAAAAGAATCGAATGAGTAAGTAGGAAAAATGTCGATTTCAAAGATTGTCGAATAATTTCTTCGTGCAAGGATATCCAATGTGAAAAATTCGGTCAATTCGTACGCTCTCTAACGCAGAAGACTGCATCATTGCAATATGGGTTATTTTATCACGAAAATGCAGAGATACCTGCTTTTTCCGCAAGTGACACCTGCGTCGGCATATGACGTAACTGCAATTAAGAAATGTTTTATTATGTCCAGTGACAGAAATTAAAAAACTGTCATAAAATATCTATTTGTGATATAAGTGATCCAAGGTAAAAGGGAGCAAATATAGGTGACTGCTAACGGGTGGGAATTTCTCAGCATGAGCCGAAGAGGTCGAGGGCGCATGACCAAGTCACACTTAGCTATTAATTTACAAAAATAAACTCACTATGGTAAGTTTGCAAGATCCTTATAACTAGGATCAATAGACAGATCCCCTTTCTGTAAAGTTCTTGATATTCTTCCATCCGCTTGATATTCCATACTGAATGTTTCCCAGTCTTTGCTCTCTTTTTCCTCAATTAAATTCTTCAAGCTTTTTAATTCTTGTATGTTTTATGATGATTTTTTTAAGTTGCTTACATATCTCCACATACGATCGCGCGGAATTTGATTTTCATATTCTTTTTTCTCCTGACATTCTCTTCTAGCAAGTTCGCACGCCATTCATTACGATGGCATTTCTTCAATTTAGAAAAGTTTTGTGCTTCGTTACTTTTTGAAAAAAAAAAAAGAACGTGAGATGTTTTGACGACCTTCTTTTAGCAAAAATTCTGTCATAATAGGTCGACTGTGTACGAAGAGAGTGCCCCTCACTGACTTGGAAATGTATGTACCATGCCACATAATACCGGAACAAGTTTTTTTGTGTGGCTTTATCTTAACTAAAGGAGGCTATGACTATGAAGCAAACCGAACGAGACAGTTCATATCGATATGAAAACGTCAATTTTTATGTCAAAAGTCTGAAAAGTACTGGTTTAATTGAGAAATTGGATGAACCATTTTGTTGAAAATTTGATTTGATTTAAAAAATCGGCAAGCTAACATGTACCGCAATGCATATCAAAGTGGACGTTTATCAATATTGTACAGCTGTGGTCCTTCACCATTGGAATTTTGGGCAATGAAGGCGAGTTTGTTCTAGGTTATACGTAATATTTGAATGAATGTATAATAACCCAAATTATTAGAATTATTTAAAATTTGTATGTATTATTATCAGAGTATCTACTTGATGGATGATATTAAATTCCCGGTCAGTTTCTAGTTTTCTCCCGGTTAATTTGAGAGTTCAGCATTTGAACCAGGATACTTTTAAATATCTTTCTTCTGAGTCAGAAATAATGTCCGTCACAAAGTTTAAATTATAATTCTTCCCAAAAATCCCTACCTTCAAAGTGCAAATAATAATTCTTTACGAAAATAACATGCTTGAAAATGAAAATTATAATTCTTTACGGAAATTCACTGTCCCAAAACCTAAATCATTATTTTGTCACGGAAATTCTATTTTTCAAGTCACAATTACATTTATCTCAAAAAATTCCCCGTTTCACGTCAGAAGTATATTGATTTACAATATTCTCTATTATAATTGAGAAGTATAGTAACTCCATTTTTTCTAAAATTTGGAAGAGGGAAGTTTCAAATCGTGAAGAATTCTGACTTGGAACAGGGACTTGTTTTGTAATCCCCTTCTTACTAAAATTCTTTTCCAAACATCTTGTTCCATGTCAAAAATTCCCCGTTTTAGGTCAAATTGTAATTCTTTACGGGAACTCCCTATCCTGAAGTAAAAATTATGATTCTTGAATAAAATTCCTGTTCTAAAAGAAACCTGAAACAAAAATGATAATTCTTGAAAGGAATTCCTTGTTTCAATTATAAAAATTATCATTCTTTGGTAGTGACTAGTATTACGGAATTTTCTTTGTAAAAATTCGCTATCCTGGGTCAAAACTGTAATTCTTTTGCAAAATTCCATTTTCAAAGTGAAAATTAGGATTTTTTTCACGAATTCCCTGTTCCATGTCAGAATTAGACTAGTAAAATATATGAAAGCACTTTTAATTTGCATGTTAATACACCCCGATAATGCTATGAATATAAGAATATGCAAAAACCTCTAATTGAGCTTCGAGTTTTGTTCCAAATTTGAAAACTCATATATCTCGAATGTTTATGCGCGAATTTTTTTAATACACTCAGAAACCCGAAAAAAAGCCTATATCAATGAAAAATCTAGAGTATATGGGTTCGAGCTCTTGCACCTCACTGTTTATTTTATTAATATTTGTAGAATTCACCCGAAGCTTTATTGTTAATAGTAATTTTGTTTTATATCGAGCTCATCTTCGCTTCACTTTTACAGTCAAATCTCCAAGCTGTCTCGGAAATGCGTAGCGTCCTCTCTGGTGCAACTGTTTAATTACTGGAAATTTGGAAAATACTGCAAGATTGGTTTGTTTGTCGTATCGTGCGTACGGCACTGTCCAATATTGCGCAATATTTTGTGAGGCGGCTTGGAGATTTGTGAAAGTACAGCTTTCGAGATCGAGACAGTTTGAAGATTCGACTGCAATAACTTGAATTATTAACAAGGTAAAAAATGGCTACATAAGAAGAGTGACTGACGGAGAAGTGAGATCCCTGGCACTGGAATTGACTGCTACCAATGTCGCCACAACCTATATTATTTGCCCAAGGGATTCAAAGAAAAGTCTTGGTATTAGGATGCCATTTCTCGTGCTAATAATAAAAAATATGAAGAAGTACTTCACATTTGAGATCACTGTAATTTTTTTTATTTTATTTCATAAACGTTATTGTGCATATCGAAACAATTTAAAAGATCACTTTTCTTCTTGTTCACATATATATTATATGCATAGGTATTGGACGATAAAAATCTACACAGAAGATTTCGCGTCAGTAACTTTCAAAGTGTGACTAGAATCCGTCCATTTTGCACATCAATGCCGATTGGGCTTTCTGAGGGTTGGAACCAAATTCACTTTAATTTGGCAGATTTTACACGTAGAGCTTACGGTTCAAACTACGTAGAGACTGTACGAATGCAAATTCATGCCAATTGTAGAATTCGGAGAATTTATTTTGCTGATAGGTGATTGGGTCATTTATATTAACATTTTATATTTCACCACATACACTTGGAAAAAAGTTTCCTCGTTTGAAACAAAATTTTATCCAATTATAGCAATTTTCAGCTTACCTTTTTTTACTTCAATTAAAGAAACAGTTTGTTGTCCCAACGAAAATCTTTTTTAAACGAAAGAATATTTAGTTAAATTCCACCAAAAATTCATTGAAATCAATGAAAAATGGGTTTTTGTTCACAATTATATTATTTGGCTCAACAAAGCAATTAAATTAAATAGATAAAGCTTTTATTTATTCTAACTGAAGCATTTATCACGAATCCAAAATTTTCTTATTACAATATAAAATTTATTTTTGCTAAAGATAAGGATAGTTTGAAATATGTACATCGGTAATCGTATCTACATCGTTCTTTTAAAATAATGAGATTAAATCAATTATTTCTTAATTTTTGTCCAGTAATTTATTTGAATAAAAATGATGCTTTTTGAAATCGAAAAAATTGTATCCAACAAATGATTTCTTTAATTTAAAGAAAAAAAACGTCATCAATTAATATTAATCAAATTTTTACTTTGATTTAAAGTAAAAAAGTTAAAGAAAAGATTTCTTAAATAAAAAGTAAAAATTTTTCTACGTTTTTTTTTCTCTTTCTGTTTTAAGTAAAATGCATTCCAGTAATCGTAATGTCAATTTTCTACCCATTTATCTAATTTTAATTAATTGTAATTATTGTTCATATTACAAAATGCTAAAACTAAATGCTACGATCGTGTTAGTAATGCTTACAGTACTCTATGTGCAGGTTGTACCGAGAGGATGAATTGCCAAATGAATTTAAGCTATTCTTTCCACTTGTACAAAAACCGTGCACTCAGGAGATGAAAAAGGACAGAAACAGTTTGGAGAACGTGCTCGAAGATATTTCAACTTCGCAAACACCAAGATTCGATACAAATATTAAAACTTCAGTAGCAAATATTTCAGCACCATTACCGTCATCTTCGTCTCAGCAGCAGAGGCAGAACGTCGTCGACCATACGCAAGATGTGCCAAATGAGCACACAGCAGAAAGCTTTTCGACACAAAAAGAAACTGCAGTAATGCAACTTGAATTGAGTGAACTTTCAATACCTGCACAAAACGGAAATGATGCACGGGAAGCAGTGGAAAGAGACGACGACGACGACTACGACGACGATGAGAAGACATTGAGACCAATGTCCGCTCTATACGAAAATGAAACAGAAAATGAAGCTTTAGAATTTGAGGAGCAATGGCTTGAGAATGAATATTAATATATTTTGGCTTCAATACATCACCAGAACCAAGGCACACTGTACTATACTGTCGCCTCTTGCACGCAGTGTTATCAAAAAAATGTCTCCCTTCTTAAAAAATGACCAATTCTTTAGTTTTCCCAAAAAACGAATTTTATTTTTCGCGCACAAAACGCACGTATGGATGAGTGAACTTGATATTTTATCCGCAATTAGGATATTTAAACACTTACAAATAGTCGTTGGAAGATACGCGTAATCTTATAATAACTTTTATGGAACATCGTAATCATCATCTTCCCTCTTCCGTTTTGCTGAATCTGCTGAGTCACTTTCAATCTTGACAGTAGGTAATGTTTGCCCGGGTGTTGGTGGCATTTTCGATTTTGCTATCTGTGCTTTAACCGTATTGGCTGCTCCCATTGTTCCTATTGTAAGATACCACAATATGCTTTACTTTTGACATATTTCATCCACCTATCAGGAATGGCTAAACTCTTGTTACACCATGTGCTACCAACAATAAATTAGAACTAGAAAGAGTAGGTCGAGTTTTACAGATGTATTTTAAGTTTTGTGTGCATAAAACTGCTTTTGCGATTGCTTTGTGCTTTTTAAGGCAATTAATTTAAATAATTTATTAATCAAACATTATTTTACCTAAAATTGCGAAAAACCCTATTTCCATCTTACAGACAGTGACAAAAAAACTCATTTCTAGATAAAAATGTTGTTCCTAAAAACAACAACAATCATTGTACTATTGATTGGAAATGTCAATATCCCGATGAGAGCGTTGCATGTAGGAAATTGAGGAATTAGGATTCCTACAGTAGCAGACGACAACTTAATCACAATATTTTTCTGAAGCGGCGCACTCATCTGGGAATAATCGAAAACCCAGAGGACAGGCATAATAGAACGAAAGATTTTTTTTTAGATATGCGGCTCTCTTCTTTAAACATAAGTGTGTTTGCAGAGGGAAAAACTGATTAATTTAATAATTTTTGAGTAAAATGAAACTAGATTAGTACCATCAAGAGCCTGAACTTTTGAAATTTTCATTTAAAAAAAAAATTATTAAATTAAACACTTCTTTTCTTATGTATATACAGTTTTGTTTAAAAACAAAGTATCGCTTGGTATTGAGAAAATTTAATGATACTATGTATTGAGTAAAATGAGGCAATTCAAGTTGGACGTTAGAGCTGGATTCCAACAACCTGAATATGGAAATTCCATCTAAAATACTTAATTTTCAACAAAGACTCAAATTTCACTATTTATTAATTGTTTTAAACTGCACAAAGCAATCGCAAAAACACGTTTATGCAAAAATTCAAATGCATCTCAAAAATTATACCTAGTCTTTCTAGTTCTGATTTTTGGCGCCAGATGGCGAAATGGTCTACCGCCATTCCCAATTATCATAATTGATAACCGAATAAAAGCAAGCGAATGAGAAGAAAAACCCAACATGCTTGGCCACCCCACACATTTTACTTCCCAAATAATTCCCAGATGCAAACTTTTTAAGGAGAAAGCTTCGTTCAGGTGTTCTTATTGACTGTTTATAATCTCTTGGCTGGATCAATTGTCAATCCTTTATTTTTATTTATTACTTTTTTTTTAATAATTCCAAAAGTTGCGTTTGCATGCATGGAAAGACCATTTCTATTGTATTGAAGAATAAAATGTCCACCAGAAAAAGCGAGTGGATAAAATTATATAATCATATTTTTTAATCAATTTTACAACTAATGAGAGATTTCTTATAAATTTAATATTGCTAAATTCAGTAGAAGACATCTAATCCATACACCCTTTTTGTGTCTCTAGTTTTATTTGGAGCAAAACAAAAGAATACTTAGGCCCCTTTTTGACAAGCGGCTTTTTCAAATGATATCCAATCGAAAGAGAGAGATATTTTAAACAATCAATGCAGACTTAAAGAAGACTGCTTCAGGCCTCACAGTCCCTGTGGGATAAAATATAGGGACCAAATGGTACTTTTCGTCACGCTCATAGGGTACTTTGTGCGCTAAAAGGGTAAAAAAATTCAGGATAAATTTATAAGACTTGAAAACAATTCAAGCTAAATTCCAACGAATTCGAATGAATTATAAACAATTCTGAACGTGAAAAAAATTCCATTCATTTGGATAAAATTGGAATGAATTTAGAAGAACGTAAAATAAACGAAAAGAATTCGATGAAATTCATATGAATTCAGGTGAATTCGAATTTTTTTTAATGAATTGAAAATAATTTTAAAATATGAAGAAACTTTTGTGAATTCAGTAACTTTGAAATGAGCTTAGAAAAATTCAAGGGGTTTAAAATTTTTTTTTATGAAATGTCTAAGAATTCAAGATGAGTTTAAGAGCCTTCAGGATCAATTAAATAAATAGTTAAACAAATTTTTTTAAATCCACTGAATTAAGTATGATTGAGTAAATTAAAAATAATTCAAAAGAAATACAAAAATTCAAGGGTATCCCAAAGAATTAAAAAGAATTCAGGGTAATTTAAAAAAATAATTTCAGATCTTGATACCAATTTCTTAATAAACAAAATGACTAATGACTACAAAACAATTTTAAAAAATTCAAATGAATTGGAAAAGGATTTAAAAATCGAAAAAATACATTTATTTCTGTAAAATTTGAGTGAATTTGGAGGAATTTAAGGGAAACTAGAAGAATTCGATAAAATAAATTGAAATTCAAGGTAAATTTAAAAAACATCAAATGAATTGACAAAAATTTAAAAAAAGTCATTGAAGTGAGTAAGTTTGAAGTGAATTAAAAAAAAATAAAGAGAATTCAAAAGAACTTGATGAAATGTCTAAAAATGTAAGGTGAGTTTTAATGACTTCAAGACAAATTAAATAAAAGAATTCATGATAAATTATTAAGAATTCAGGACGAATTCCAAAAAATATTGGAAAATCTCTTAGAATTTTTGAAACCCTACAAAATCCCTCACTTCTTGTGAATAAATTCTTTAAAATCCATTAAAATCCCTTAAAATTATTGAAACCCTTGGAAATTCTTTGAAATTGTTTAAATCTCTTGAAAATGTCATGGAATTGTTTAAAATACATTAAAATATTTCAAAGTCTTTGAAATCACTTCAAAGTATTGAAACAAATAAAAAAATGCTTGGAATCGTTAAAATTTACTATAACATTTCCAATCCTTTGAATCTTCTTAAATCCCTTGAAATTATTTAAAGATCTTGAAAATGCATAGGAATCTTTTGAAATACACTAAAATATTTCAAATTCTTTGAAATCCCACTAAACTACTAAGAACAATTAAAAATTACTGGAAATATTTTGAAATAACCTAAAATAATCTCAAATATTTTAAATCCTTTAACATTTTTTAAACCCCTTGAAATTCGTTAAAGCTCTTGAAAATGCCAATTAATAAAAAATTCCTTGCAATCCTTTAAAATTCTGTAAAATAAATATTTTGAAAAGAGAATAAAAAATGATTTGAGAAAAAAGTGACTAATAGTGACTGTGTGGCAGCCCTGATTATTTTTTACAGTTACTTCTTACAAGAATTCCCTGATTTTTTCTATTTTTTAAAAATGCTCTTGGAAGCTTTGGTCTTATTATAAATTTTTTTCAAGTTCCATTAAGGGGCTGCAAATAGGGTACCATAGAGACCAAATCTTGAAAATAGGGTACTTTAGGACCTTAATTGAATATAGGACATAATAGGGAGTATAGGGACCGGTCTGTGAGGCCTGTTGCTTTGTCGCTAAAAAGTTTGAATCTGTGAATTATTCGATTATTCGACGTGACGCCTGGTCTATGGAGTTTTTTTTTTAACTAGACATTCATATTGGCAATAAGAATTTAAAAAATGCTTAAAACGTCTATGGTTAGTAATTGTTTAAAAGTGACTATGAAGCATTAGTGTAGCCCTTATTTTTCAATTTTCGAATTTCTCTGCTCTCACCCCCC
>CAKNXH010001209.1:164053-203316 GCA_932178445.1 Andricus quercusramuli
TCAATTTTCGAATTTCTCTGCTCTCACCCCCCAGTTTTGTTCGAATGACCCCCCCCCCCCCACCGAATGATCACCCCCCCAGTTTTGTTAACTCGCGAAATGAACGTATTTTTTAGACTTTATGAGGTATTTAATCAATGATAACAGAGAAATAACTTGTTTAAATAATTTTACAATTATTTAAATAATATGCATTTGTTCGGTAGGTATTTTACCTAAAAAAAGCAGGAAAAAAATGGTATCAGACTAAACTTTCGACAAATGTCAATATTTTTAAGTACTAATTTGTTTATTATGAATACTCGTAGATGTTCAAACAAATTTAAATTGTTTAAACAACTTTTTTGTTTACATATTTTATTATTGCTATTTTTCGAAAAATTTAAATATTTTTGTGCGCCACTTTGCTTTTTAAGAATACTCTCAAATGTTTAAACAAATTAAAATTGTTTAAAAATTGAATATTAGTTTTAAAAATAATTGGTTATTCTTAAATGACCGATTAATGATTATTTATTTTTTCAAACTTTTAAAAAGCGTCAATAAACCGCAATATTATGTAAAATTCAAATTTGTCACGTGAAGGGGTTTTCTTTGGGGGACCCATAAGAGTGGCTCAAAATTATTCAACCCTAAAATTCATGATTGATTCTTATTCTCTGATGAATTCTGAACAATATACTGAAACGCGGAATTATTTGTAACATATTGTCGCGTTTAAATATTAGATTTAGGAAAAGCTGACTTTTCCCCATGTTTAATCAATGGGAAACTTCATGGTCTTTGCGCCACCCCTAAATATCAACAGATTTTGCTCAAATTTTGACATTTGTTTTTGCATTCGAAGAAAACTGGAGGGTGAGAGGAGAGAAATTCGAGGGGAAAAATCTACCAAGCATAAATAAGAAGCACAATAATGAAGCATGCACTGCTCAACTGACACTTACCTTCGGAAACTTTATAAGCAGGTTTAGTTATGGAAATGGTCTGCGTCCTGGCAACAGTGGTGAGAGTGCCCGGTCTTTTGACAATGGAGAGAGCTGCTGCTGCCGACTTGTTACTGTCCATTTTGAGTCTCGTTGGCCCACCAGCGCCCAAGTTGTTTCCAACCATGCCATGCATGGGCTTGGACATAGCTTTTCGCGAAGCATTCTTCAGTTTGTAGTTTGTGACGTTGAGGCAGTAGCGGTCCGGCGGCAGTCTCAGGCCGTTGTTCGGCTTCACGAATGGCAACGGAACATTGTTCTTCATGCGAGCTACGTCCAACAACACATCCCTCGGCGGCGGATTCGTAAAAGTTCGCTCCAGCTGCATTTTCACTGCAAGCCTCACATCATCCAGATCTATAAACTTTTTCTTTGCGTGATTCGCATAGATCCTGCTGTCGTCCAATATGCAAGTGACATAACCTGTACGAAACAAACAACACAACACAATACAATACAAAAATAAATAAATACATGTTTCAATTTCTTCTGTTATACCAGATGTTGTAGAGTTATAGACGGAAAACCTAGATATTGTGAAGGCATATTATTATTATTATTATTGATACATTATTCTCGAACTTACGGTATGTGAACTCTAAAAGTTGATTTATAACTCTGGGCTCATATTCCATTATGCCCATGTCCTTCATAATCGACATAATAACTTGAGCATCTTTTGGAATATGCTTTACGTGGCTCATTGCTTTAGCTTTCTCTGTCATTTCTGCAAGATATCAGTTTTAAATCGTTTCACTATAAAAATACGACTATTCTACTCTCTATCAGAAACAGTGATGACCACAAATTAGTATCAGTATCAGTCTTCTTCTCATTTCTTTTCCGTATTGTTTGTGCTTGTGGCTCCTTGCTGACCTGCCTGACTTGCTGTACAGTAAAGGCATGGTAAGTGGTAAATCAGGGTCTCTCTTCTCACTGCGCATGCGTGGCTTTGACAACAGGATTGGTTACCGTTGGCGCGCTCATTTAAGATGATCAAATGTGCAAGTCAATTGTTTACAACTGCTAATAATTGTACATTCACTAAAAATAATTATTTGATAACAAAATGACCCTATAAAGTGAAAAGTAGAAGAAGTATTTCATTTTACTTCTTGAAAATGAATTATAGATTTTAAATTCAAATGCAGGAATACCTCTTATCACAAATATGAATTGAAAAAAATGTTTAATGTCTTTGTGCTCTTTACAATTATCATTCGTTGTTGACAATTCTTTTTCACATTTACTCATTTATCCGCTTTTTAATCCAATGCATGCGCAGTACGAGAAGATACCAGAATGGGGTGTTTACCACTCACCACAGTACACGATCTGTTCGGGTCCGAGTTCTGCGAAAATTCAAATTAAATGTATGAAAAATAGCTTCTTTATAGAAATTATCAACAAAAGTTCATGATGCGTTCGTTTAATAGAATGAAAATGTCAGTCAATCAGTTTAAAAAGAAAAATTCAGATATCTTCTTCATTCTTTTTGTTGTATTCAACTGTTTTTTATTAACATTCTACCAGTTTTGAGTTTCTTCTCTTTGGTTAAAAATTTAAATATTTTGTTGAAACTTTGTCATGCTTCATTATACAAAATCTAATATGGACTGAAATCATGACTGTATTTCAAAAAATATCTGAAATCATCCATTTGCTATAAAAAATGTCCTATGCGCCAAGGGACAGAGGCACTTTTTCTCCCTCTAGGTGCGTAATATACTATTTTAGTTGAAAATTCGACTTTTTGGTTAAAAAAATTAATTTTCTAGTTTAAAAATTCATTTTTTCGGTTGAAAATTCATTATTTTCAGTTGAAAATTTCAATATCTTGTTCAACCCACCTTTTTTTGGTTTAAAATTATTTTCTTAACTGAAAATTAAATTATGATTCCATTTTTCGTTACAAATTTTTGTTTAGTTGCAAATTGATTTTTTTTCCATGAAAATGTAACTATTTAATTCAAAATATACATTTTTTCGTCAAAAATTAATTTTTGAACTCAAAAATCAGGTATTTTATTTAAAGTTTGTCTTTTTTGTTTGAATCCAACTGGTTTTTTATTTAATATTAAAATACTTACAATCTGTTTTGGTTGAAATATTAACTGTTTCATTTTTGGTTGAATATGTTTTCTTTTTCAGTTGAAAATTTACTTTTTTTGATTGCAAATTGAATTATATTGTTGAAAAGACACTTTTTTGTTGCAAATTCAACAGTATTGTTGAAAATTACATTTTTCTGTCTGAAAATTTCACTATTCCTTTTTTGGTTGGAAATTAATTTTTTTAGTTGAAAATTTACTTTTTTTGTTGCAAATTGAATTATATGGTTGAAAAGACACTTTTTTCTTGCAAATTGAACAATATTCTTGAAAATTACATTTTTCTTTC
Organism: Andricus quercusramuli; assembly: GCA_932178445.1. Classification (NCBI taxonomy): domain Eukaryota; kingdom Metazoa; phylum Arthropoda; class Insecta; order Hymenoptera; family Cynipidae; genus Andricus; species Andricus quercusramuli. Next base: position 167,440 of record CAKNXH010001209.1, read on the forward strand.
TGAAAATGTTACTATTCCTTCTTTGGTTGGAAATTAATTTTTTTAGTTGAAAATTCGTTTCTTTTTGTGAAATTCGTTTCTTTTTTGAAAATTCGTTTCGTTATGACGCATTGCAGAGGGAGAGGGAGAGGGGGGGGGGGGAGTCCCATGGCAGCGTCGAATTTGGCGCAAAACGCAAAATGTCAAATTACTAGACGCTTCAGCCAATGCCAGTGTTTCTATGGCATACTACTACAATATCATTCGCTGAAATGTCCACTGATTTGACGTTTGCGTTTTGCGCCAAGATTAACGTTGCAATGGGACTCCGCCCTGACATGAGATAGCCAAGGAGTTGCGGTCGAAATTGAAATAATCGTTTCTAAACCTTTCTTTCTATCGTATGAGGTTGACAAAGACGGTTCGCTATTTTCGAAACGACTTGAAGCATCGGAGTCTGATTGCAGCATTGGGATTCTGAATTGATCATTTTGAAACCTTTCTTTCTATCGTATGAGGTACACAAAGACAGATAGCTTCGAAACGACTTCAAGCATCGGAGTCTTACTGCAGCATTGGATTCCAGGGCCGCTTTAAAGTCGTAAAATGAACGGTCCTCTCTTTTTATATCCACACGGTCGAACAAAGGTAAGTTAAATTTTCGACTTTCAACACGCCCCCCGGAGTCCCACATCTGTAATTGTATTGTGTTAAATTAAACAGAGATGTACGATTGTTTTGAAACGATCACTATACATATCTTTTTTAGCCTAACAAGTCAGAAAAAGAAGAGTGACCATAGATAATTGAGAAATCAGGAGGGAGTTCTCAATAAATCAACTATTGCATCTCTTTTTCTGATCTAATAAGATAAATAACACACATTGCTTCCAAGGAGAAGGTATTCATTTCCCCTACAACTCAGTTTGTTATAATCTAATTTTGCCACAAGGTCAACCAAATGCACCAAAAGTTGCAAAAAAAGAAACTAGAGTTGAGTGTCACTGTTGAAGCATACACTAGAGGGGAATGTGAGTTAGCAAAAATTACAAGTTTATAATTGGTTGAAGAAGTCAGGATTTTTTTTGAAGCAAATTCCTATCTAGTATCCAGATGATCCCGGTTTTTGAATTTAGTGATCTTGTGGCAGAATGATGGTGGACTCCCATGGCAGATGAAAGCAGTGGATGACAGCGGAAACTCATGAGAGTGAAAGAGATGGATAGATCTATTTATCTCTCTCACTCTCATGATATTCTGCTTTCATCTGCCATGGGAGTCCACTTTGAGAGTGTAGCAATTTAAAATTATGGGCAAATGATTACTTCGGGTGGAATTCCGATGCCCTCTAATATAGTTGATCGAATCTCTTTTTCTATCACGTGAAATTAGACAGAGATATTCATTCGTTTTGAAACTGTTTGAAACAGTTGACTGCAACTGACTCCTTCTATCTAATGGGTCAGAACGAGTGGGACAATATTTGGTATTCAAGAACTCTCGACTTCTCGATTATCGACAGTCACCCCTCTCTTTCTGACAAATAAGATAGAAATACATAGTTCTGGTCAATCGTTTTAAACTGAGTAGACGGATATTTCCGTCTAATTTCATACGATAAAAAGATTAAAAAGAGAGTTTCGATCAACAGGATTATAGGGAATTGGAATCCCACCCATGTTCTTTCAACAACGATATGCTGCACAGTGCACATTCGTTAAGCACAGACTTGTCATTGGTGGAGAAGAGAATAGCGACTGTCTACTGCTGTCTACTAATGACGTGCACTTTTCAACGCATGCGCAGTAGTGCACCAGTTCATTTTTGGGAACACTGTATGAATTTATGTAAGTTTGTTCCACAAGCTCAGCTCAGCACAAGCTGTCACAAGCTGTTTTGACATGGAATAGTTTATTCTGTTCTTTACGGCAGAAAACATTGAATATTACCTCGTGGAAAGAGAACCCTCCTCATAGCTGATTAAAAATTACGCTATTTTTATCAATTTCTTTTGAAATAATATAAAAAGAATTACAAAATGAGTACGGTACCAACAGGTGAGTTGGCAGGAGCGAAGTATTCATTTTACAATGTTTGTGTCTGGCAAAGTATATCGACGTTTTTTAACCTCAGTCTTAGAGAGGAGTGTGAATGTAAATTGCGCAAAGCAATATACTTTGCAAGGGAGGAGTTTAATTAATTCTTGCATTTTGTGGGAAAAGCGGCTGCGATTGCTCTCTCAGAAATGGATTTTTGGTTAGATTGCAGAATATGGGCGTCACCTCTGTTTTGGTTAGAAAACATTTCTTTTTCGGCAACAAACTTTTAGAATCTTTAATTGAACGATAAATGAAGCGATTTGATCAGGAAAACGTTGGAAATTATTGTTACTTTTGTTAAAAACTACGATGTCCAAATATGGGTCTGTCACGATATCGGAATGATCATATTTAACTCACAGTTTAGGTGTTTTTAAACATCTGTACGGTCAGAAACACCAAATAATTAAAATCGAATAGTTTTTTAATTAATCAAAATGTATTTAGATATTTTTTCACTCCGACAAAAACTATTATGTCGACGAAAAAAGAAAAAAATAATTTTATTCTCACATTTAATGCTCATTAGACATTTTCGATATAAAATTTATTTCAATGGAGTCGCAGACGTATTCACTGCATTCTTTAAATTTTCATTTAACGTGAGTAAAAGTGACTTTATTTGTCAAGACAATGAAGAAAATAAGGAAAATGTTGTTTTTGAAGAACGACGATAAAGTATAGTATATTATTGTGTAACCGTGAAAGAAGTGAACGGTTTCGACGAGTGTGCATTTTTTGCATATTAAAAAAAAAGATAATTTTTGTTGCAGAAAAATGTGTATTAGCCATTATTTGATTCTCGAGATCATAATGATCTATCCATTCGGATGATTTTGACCTGCTTTTAGGAATATCTTTAGACGAAAGAAAATGACCGCCAGTTTTGGTGCGGATATCATAATCTAAATGATCTAAATGTTTTGTGTAATCACGCACAAATGACATTTTTTTATCATGTTTCGTTATTTTTCAACATTTCAACAGGCACACTGTACAAGCAGAGGTCATAAGAAGCTTGTATGTATATGAGCTTCTGTTCATCGACCATCTTGACTTGACTGACTAATTGATACATGACCCGAATCAAGTCATTAGGCTTGAGAAAATCGATCATTCATTCTTGTCGAGCAGAGTCAGGCTTTTGATTCCACTATTATTTTTCTTGCATATCATATCATCGCAATGATATTGATTTCCGTATCATTGTGAACATGTTATCTGTCTGTGTGCCCGAACGAGGCGAGGGCAGAATTCAAAATATTTTAGGAAATAGCAGTAATATAATAATTGTGCATCCGGCAAAATGAGGCGTTTTTTGTCGACCCCGATCTTTTTTTTCGCTGCCTACTCGCAAGCTATATTTTCAATTCCATTGGTAGAAAGGTTTTAAAAAACCGCTGGATTGTTCAACTTACATCTATTTGCTTTTGATTTACGATATACAAAAATTTGGTGAAAAGTTATTTTTTAATTTATTTCTGACGATTTTATTTTACTTTTCAGTGGTAGACATTTGTGCTTTTTTCTTCAGATTCCATGCTTCTACAATAATTTTGATACATCGAAGCAATTTTATTCTGCAACTTTAATTGAGCTTGTGCCAAGACTTTGAAACACGGGGAAGTGCATTGGAGTGAATTGAATTTTGCTCGTTTTTTATTCCTTTTGGCCGGTGTCAAGCTGGAAAAAAATCGCTTACATTTGGGAATACAGATTCTGAAATTTTTTCTATTCTCTTCTTATCGGGAAGTTCTGAAAATCTCACGCGAGACAAAAAAAAACCTCCACGTGATCAAAAACACGAATTCCCCCTTTTTCCCCTATTCTCAAAAAGCTTCCCCTTTTTCCCCTTTTTTTCTTTAAATATACGATATTTGAAAATAAAATATTTGAATTAAGCGAAAAATTCTCTAACATTAGTAAGTGTACCTATTATTGAATAACAATTAATGCAATTATAGCACTTGAATAAATTATTTATGAATATAATGTTACTTTTGGTTACATTTTTTGTCCGAAATGACGAAATGAATTAATTCATTAATCGTATTATTTAAAAATTTGTGAAAACTGTAAAAATTCAAAATTTTCCAGTAAATTTCCCACTTTAAAGCCGGAAAAATTAGGGAATAATAATAAAATAATAATTAGTTCGTATTTAAAATGTAGAAAAACGGCTATAATTCAAATTATTATGAATCCTGATCAAAATTGCAATTTAGGTAAAATTTCTAGTTTTTAGTTTGAAATTTAAATCTTTTTTGTTGAAATATCGTACTGTGTATTTTATTTTTCGATGAGAATTTATTTTCTTTGGTTGAAACTTGTCGTTTAAAAATTCAAGTATTCAAGTTAAATATTTAACCTTTTTTAGTTGAAAATTCATCTTTTAGGTTGGAAATAAAATTACTCGGTTGAAAGTTAAACTCTTTTGTTACAATTTTTTTTAAAGATTAGTCGTTTTAAATAAAAATTAATTTCTTTGTTTGAAAAATGAGCTGTTTCATTAAAAATTTGTTTCTTCTTTGGATGGTCTTCGGTTGAAATTTCTCTTTTTCAGTTGAAAATGTAACTGTTATTCCGTTCGAATATTCCACAATTTTAGTTAAAAATTCATCTCTTTGGTTCAACATTTATTTTTTGACTAAAATTTAATTATTCAATTTTTGGTTGAAAAATTATATTTTTTAGTTGAAAATTCGTCTTTTTGGTAGAAATGTTTTTGGTCAAAAATTCAATTATTCTAGTTAAAGCTTCATCATTTCACTTAAAAATTCAAATTTCTGATTTAAAATTCAACTGTTCCAGTTAAATATTCACAATTTCATTTGAAAATGTAACTATTTTTTTTAAGTTATTTTTTTTTGTTGAAAGTAATTTTTTTAACTTAAAAGTTGACTTATTCCAATTGGAAATTTTTTAATTGTAGTTGAAAATCCATCTGTTTGGTTAAACATTAATTATTTTAATTTGTAATTGAATTATTTAAGTTTCATTAAATTAAAGTTGAAAATTAAGTTTAAAGTTAAGTCCATATTTACGATTCATCTTTTTTAGTCAGAAAAATTCAGCCATTTTGTTAAAAGTTGAATTACTTTCTTGAACATACATTTTTTTGTTCAACATTCATAATTTTGGTGAAAACTGTCTTTTTTGGTAACAAAATTTTCTTTTTGGTTACTTTTTTGCTAAATTATTGTTACTTTTCGGTTGCTTTTTGGAGATACGTGTGTTACTATTTTAATATTTTTTTAAGCTTGAGCAGTTCTGAACCCTGAATATTCCAAATTCATCAACTGCAGTGTTGAGTGTTCCAACTTGAGCAATTTTTTGTTTGAGTTTAAGAGCACTGAAGAGTAGGGCGAAGTGGAAATGCTAAAATAAATATAAAATAAATTTTTTTCGCTGTAACCATTTTTTTGAAAATCTGTTTTTTTTTCGGATTGAGTCATGTGCACACATTTAAAAAAAAGTTGATTATGTCGAGCCTGAAATTTATTCAGCTTGAACCAAAGAAAACATTTCATCATTTTGCTTTTTCGGAAAAAAACTTTTGTCGTGATTTAGGATTTTTGGGATTTCATATTTTTTTGCGATTTTGGAACGTTATACGAAAAAAAGTTTCCCGTGAATAAAAAATAATAACCTGTTTCCTTGCTTCAAGCTAAAGAAATCTCAGATTCGAATCAATCCAAAAAACGTGTTTTTGTACATTTAAACAAAATTTTAAATAAGGCAAAATTTCTTTTAGGTTCTTGACATGTTTAATTGTAAATTTGAAAACGAGATCAGAAGATATTAACCGATTTCAAAATTTTTTTCTTCACTTATTTTGGATGTCTGACCACAAATTGTTATCCCTCATCTCAAGCGATTCGATTAATTTTAGCATTTTCACTTCGCTCCACTGAAGATTTTAGTTTTATATTTACATTGAAAGTATTAATTATGGTAAGGAAGATGTTAACATTTTGGAAAGAAATATTCATGAGAACGATGTTAAAACATATAAAAATGGTGTATTTAGATAATTTTATTTTGTTCACGGACTTTTTTATATCACTGAATGGATTTCCAACCACCTAAGTATATCCAATTTTCAAAAATAAATTCTTTAATGGCAGAAATCATTGAAAAATTATTGATAATTATTTAAAAATAAAATATTTCTTATAAAAAGATTGTTTGTTCTTTACGACATATAAAAATAAATGTTTAATTTTCCCCTTTTTTGTGAGAAAATCACCCTATTTCCCCTTTCTTGAGCTGCTTTCGCGCTGTGATCCCTGCTGTGATATCTTTCCGTTTATCAAAACCCATTGATTTTTAATTTTTAACATTAAAATCTCCAACTGTGATTTATGAAAAAAATTTTAATATAAATTTTAATCCCTTTTAACTGGTGGATTGGTGTACAAAAAAAGTCGAAATATGTAGGGTCGCTTCAATCTCCACCAAGATTTTAGAAGGGCATTCTTCAGATTTTCAGGCACTTTGGAGGAGTTGGAAAAACACTCTCTCATATGGAAATCAAAAGAAAACCCCAAAGTTAATTTTTTTTTTTTTTTTTTTTTTTTTTACAACACCTCTACCTAGAAAGTGAGGACATCCACGTCTCTTTAAATGATGTGCAAAGTGCTTCAATCCAGCAGTCTGTGCGGAAATAATATTGGCGCTTGCTCACTTTGCTCATTGGGAAAATAATAATATTCATTAAAATTCTTCCAACAAAATTATATACAAGTTTAACTGAAAACCACCGTACGGTATCGGAAATTTGGTTAAAAAGTGCAAAATCATTTTCTCGCACAGTTGCAAAAACTAGCGTGCGATACACGTGCGCACAACAGTTACTCGTACGTATGATTGCAGCATTTGTCTTCAGTTCTTCGCACTTGTCTACTTCTTATTTCTACCAATACCTCAATAATAAACCTGACCAAATTCAAGAGGACGATTTATTGTATAAATCGTTTAATTTTTAATTCTCAAAGTTGGATTTGGACGTGATAAGAAATAATCAAAATGTGAGATGGCGCGAAAAATTCTTCCTTACGCATATGCTAAAATAATTATTTTCAAAACTGAATTCCTCTGAAATTAATACCTCTAGAGCGTCTGAAACTTTCACAGAAAACTTATTTCATATTCCTGTATAATATAGGCTATTTCAAGTTCAGTTTCCAAACTAAGACTACCTAGCCACACTCGACCCGGCTTAAAAACTTGATCAGAGATAAAAGCTGTTAGTGGGGATTTGAGCGAACCTACTGCAGATTTTGAAACTTCTTTGTACACCCAGCTCCATCAGCTTCAAGTCTAATCGTGCTCGCAACGGTAAAATTCGCCTGAGATTACCATATCTGCAGCATATTCTCACCCAGCTCACCTTACACAATATTATGCAAAAAGAATTTGAGGAAATTCAAATATAGCTGAAAAAATTCTTTGTCATAATGTATAATATTTTAGGAGAAGATGCATCCCTATATTCAAGTGGATCCTTACATTCGGGTGGAACTGTTTCACCGTCCACAGAAGACTTGGCGACTGAATTACAAGGCCTTTCAGTCGAGGAACGTGAACGGCAAAAGGCAGAATGGAGTGCAGAACTTTCTAAGGTATAATTGTAATATTGTGAATAGGCGCTGAATATATCGCTAGTCCTAAAGTACTGTCTAGAGGTAACATATGTATGTAATAATCCATGACATTTTCTAGGATATATTCGCGTTTATTGTCAACACGGGTAAAACATATCGACTTGATACGGCGAATCATTCTGAAATCTGTGTTCTTGCCCTTAAATGACCGGAAGTGCGTTCTATTAAAAAACATCCGACCTTAATCAGGTTATTTCATGACCATAAGTATAATAATTATTAATTATTATCATCCACAAAATCATGATAAACGTCCTGCTAATCGCGAATCGATCGCGGCATTGCAAACAGAGGGTAACAGCTAGCTCGAGTAAAAATATTTGGTCTTTATTTTGTTTTGGGTAAAAACAATTCCAATACAGTTTCAAGCTATTCTGTGAGCAATTCCATGTGAAATCATCTGAAGAATTGCAGCTATTGTTAGTAATTTTGATGAAAATTCTAGTATTCGTTCTCGAAAGTACTGACAGAAAAACTCTAAAGTAATTTAAAAAAAATTAAAAACACTCAGGAGATATTTACAATTGAAAAGTTTCGCCTTTTTTTCTTTAAACTTTCATAATTTTGGTGACTTTAATGCTGTTAAGGTGTATTTTTAAAAAATTATTTCTAATAAGGCGCAGTTTTATAAAAATATATTTGTTGAAAGAAAAAGTTGCAAAAACTTTTTTTTTCAAACACAAATTTGTAAACTAAATTTCGGAAAAAATTCAGTTTTTAATTTCTTTATTTTTTTTATAGATAACTTCCAATGTCCTCTGCAAGCCCTGTAAATGTCACAATTGGATCTCCCTCAGCTTTAGAGAAATAATTAAAAACGTACGCCGAAACGATGCACACGATGTGAAAAACCATTTAAACAATAGACGAATATTATACTCGTATGCTGGAAGTTAAGAGTTCACACTCGGGCGCTGGATACACCATGCTATGACGTACGTTCTTAATTATTTCTCGAAAACTTGAGATTTTCTTCAGAAATTCAGTTAGTTAGAAATTCAATTATTTTAGGTTTCTTCTTTCAACACATAAGAGAACGGATACTAAAATTTTCATAAAAACTACTAAAAATAGCTGAAATTCTTCAGATTTTTTTACTCCTAATGAATGGAATGGCTCGTATGTCTAGCTCGTGAGTCGGAACCAGACTTGGAAAGAACCTGAGAGGTATGCAACTCAAAGAGCCAAAAGTCTCCCAAATCCTCCGAGGGTCATCACTAATCCGTTTTCAATTTTACAGAATGTTCATATTGTTTCTCTTCATGGTCCTTAATATTTTATTATTAATAACTTTGTTTATCTGCAATAATTATGTTGTTTGAATGGCGAATCTAAAAATGTTGTCCATTTTTTTCTATTTGCAACACATCACTAGACACTTGTATAAATGGACAATTTCAATCTTTTTGTGCAAAATTTTATATGCCTGTAGCTGTTGAGATCGACTTAACATAAATTATCCTTGCGTGCAGTCTCAAGACAAGTCTACCTGGCCTTGTTTTGGCTGGTGACACGGAACCAGACATCGTGGTCCTGAAAACATTCAAGACCAAATATTTTACCCGGGTAGCAACCTAATATAATTATGACACAATTTGAGTATATATAAAGTTTGGAGGAGTGCTGGTGGGACATTTTTATCATCGCACTGCGCTCACAGGTCAGACATTTTTGCCAAAAATGTATTTACGCGTGTGTCCTCTTTAATTTTTCCTCTAAAATATGAGTGAACTGCTGAATGATTAACGAAATTTTATATTTGGCACATATTCTTGCGAGACGATAAAATTCTAAATTTAGTTCAGTTTCGTAACAAAATATTAAAAGTAAAGATAACGCATCGCCATAAATTGATTATCATTTTGTTGGCTCATCGATTTTCTGGTTACAAGTAGTTTGGTGAGTGAATGTGATAACCTATGATGTTTTTGGTCTGACCATGCATAAAGTGTGAAATTAAAAGCGCAATCGGAGAAACAATTTGACAAATCAGTGATGTTCACGACACTCAAGTTTTCTAATCAATTTGTCCAGTCACAACTTTTCTACAAAACTGCATGTCAGATTGAGATTACAAAATTTGTGCTTACGACCTTTTGGAAATAGCTGGACGTCGGACGGTACATATATATATATATATATATATAAAGCACGTCAATTTATAACTTTTACTCCTCCATTAGGTTGAAGAAGAAATTCAAACACTCAGACACGTTCTATCTGCCAAAGTTAGAGTCTCACACGAATTGAAAAGAAAATTGGGCATCAGTGTGTGGAAAGAATTATCCGATGATGTCAATCAGGGATTGCGAAACGTCAAGGAGAGTCAAGTGTATGTATCCTTACATTCAGTGATGTGTGAAATGTCTGTGGGCAAATCCGTCGTGAGAAGATTTCAATAGTTCTGGATTCTCAAATATAGATATCATTTATAAGAGTCATGTCACACCTTGCGAGAAAATACAGTTTTACTTTGCATCAGGCATATCATTTCGATAAAAACCCAATAATAGCGACCCATATCGAATATAACTTTGATAAATCTCTACATGAAAATGTATTGTCATGGTTTTCAGATTTCAAAAAACAGAATCAGTGTTTAAATCCACAGCAGAAAAAACAACTAGCATTCTTGGTGGGTTTGGCAGCGGACTCTCGACTAAGTTAGGACAAATGAGAAATTCTGAAAGCTTTAGATCTCTCGAAGAGAAGGTCGGTTCAGCCTATGAAAACGTAAAGGTATACATACATACATACGCATTTACATATACATATGCCGCCAAGAACCTATTTGAAGTTGACACTTAATTACATAAATAATAAATGCGTCCATCACTCGCGCAACTATGTACTATGTATCCTCAATAATATTAGATAACACTCGATATTTCTGTTTGCAGACGAAAGTCGTACCGTCCAGGTCTAATTCCATGCAGAGCTTCGACGAAGCTTTAAGAGAAGCAGAAGCTTCTAGACGCGCATCAACAGTATCTTCTGCAACAAGTCCAACTATACCTGAGGACAAAGTCCTCTCTTAGTCTCCTCGCATTACTCAAACTTCTGTTATCTCGATTCCTTGTTCTTTGAGGAGGGTCGAGCGTGGCTAAGAAGTCGAAATTCGAAAACGTAATTTAAAATATCTTAGAAAGCAACATGAAATTATGCGTTTTCTGTGATAATTTCAGACGCTCCAACAGCATTAATTCAATTTTGAAAATGATGATTTTAGTATGTGTCTTGGGAAAGTTTAGTTTTGTCAATTGTTTCACAATTTTTAAATTCTGATAGAGCAAATATCTTCTGTGAAAAAATGTAGATTATACCATTGACTAGCAGTGCCACGCTCGACCTTCATTATGTGTCTTTTACCTTTTTTATGTAGTAGATGAAAAAGGTGTTTCTGGTATATATATGTATGTGTTTTTGACTGTTATTTTTACTTAAAAATGTTCTTGATTAAAAATCTGGGACACTCACCTCACATAATCTCTTTTGTCTCATATATGATCTTTTTAAAAGCGAAAATTAACGAAACTTTCAACACACAGTTTTTAATTCATATTATATATATACATATAGAGAGAGAGAGAGAGAGAGAGCGATCCGTGTGATTAATATAATATATTTCAAATATTTTTGAAAAGCCTTTCAGAAATAAAGCAAAGCTTCCCAATAAAAAATATTTTAAGAATCTATTAACCTTTCCCTTCTCATGGTCGTGCATTTATCAATGAATCTGCTCAAGAGAAGTCGGCAAGAGCGGTTTCGTTGAAATCGATTTGAATGCACTTCGGATTGTGAACTTTAATTGTGACCCCAGTAAATTAAGAAACCAATTGGGGTACATTGATAAAAATTCGCTAGGAGCTTCCGCCGTAAATCTTATTGCTTTGCGACAATCACGAATTTTCGGGAAGCCAATTCGTGTGTACACATCAGCTCAAATTAATTTCGTTGTCAGCCAGTTCAGTTTAATTCGCTCATTTTGAAGTGGAAGTCCAATTCGCCTGAATTCGCTAGTGCGAATGCAGTTAAACACTGGTCTATTCAATCGAATTCTTAATCCAGTAGATGGCTTGCATTCAAAGGTGTCAAAAGTTTAAATCCTTAGGAATGCCGTTTCTGTCTTTTTTGAATCCCGGATTGGCCAGCGACAACTTTTTTTTGACGCGCTCATTAGAAGGTGCTCCAAATTCTCGCTTTATTCAAATTTGAAAAATTAACTGAATACAAAATCATAATAAACAAATTAAAAGCCAGTGTGTGGCAGCGGGGCCACACGACTGAAGTGAAACTTCATGGATGGATTGATTAAGCTTGACATTTTTCGTGAGGAATCATCACGAGGCGAGGGGCTACTCATTAAGAAATCATAGATTGCTTAGTGAAATGCAAGTTTATGAAAACAGTGCATTTTTCAATAAATTATAATAAATTAAATAATATTCAATAAGTCACAAAGAGTCATGCACATGCAGTCAGTATAAATTTAACAATTTTATCAAGTCTTGAATAAAAAAGCACTGAAAAAAGGATAAAAAGGATAAGAGTAAAATTAACGTGATCGGCATGATACCTCTGCGGAAATTTGCGGGAAAATACTGATTGACAAAGTGAGATGCGAAATAATACAGGCGAGACACTAGTTGACATTTGGGAACGAAATCAGTTAAGGTGGTTTGGACATCTTGAAAAAATGAAAGATGAACGACTGACCAAACAAGTTTATAAAGGTAAAGTAAATGGCAGCATGCCCAGAGGTAGACCGCCCAAAGAATTGTTAGAATGTGTGAATGAGACCTTAATCCGAAGAGACATGAAAAGTCATAGGAACACAAGAGCTTGCATGAAAAAATGCATGGATGTGAAGGAAGCTAGAGTAGTGACAAATAGTTTATAAAAAGAATGGGAGTAGAGTGAATGACGCCTGAAACAAACGACCTTGGATACTAATGGGCCCAAGTGGGGAACCATACATAACAATTTTGTGAGGCTCCTCACTTGGGGTGAACGCTAGAGAGATTGATCAGCAACCTGGGTCGGAGCAGTGTTGCGGAGTGAACGTGTCATTTGAATAAATAGCACGCAAATTCTACATCAATCTAAAAAATGTATATCTCCTTCCCCACATTACTATTTTCCAACCGAGTGAATCACGCCTACCCCGAAAGGGAAATGGCTTAATGGTATAATAATAATTAATGCTCATGGTACTTGAAAATTCGAACAATTTATTCTATTTTTACATTCTCATCCAGAGAAGGTATTAGATTTGTGTCAAATTTGACCCCCACCCACCAACTTTTGTCAAATGTCCATTTTTCAATAATCATTAAAAAATGTATCGTATACATGTTCCAAAAACAACTTAAACACTTTTTTGCGCCCCTTTTAAGATTATTATTATTATACCATTAAGTATAATTAGATTGATCTGGAGTTTTCGTGTTATTTATTCAAATGACACGTTCACTCCGCAACACTGCTCCGACCCAGGTTGCTGATCAATCTCTCTAGCGATCACCCCAAGTGAGGAGCCTCACAAAATTGTTATGTATGGTTGTCCACTTGGGCCCATTAGTATCCAAGGTCTTTGTTTCAGGCGTCAATGACTCTATTGTCACTCTGTTTACAAACTGTCGCCAAACCCTTCTGTCCTGACATACTTATCTAGCTTCCTTCACGTCCATGCATTTCTTCATGCAAGCTCTTGTGTTCCTATGACTTCTTATGTCTCTTCGGATTAAGGTCTCATTCACACATTCTAACAATTCTTTGGGCGGTCTACCTCTGGGCATGTTGCCATTTACTTTACCTTTATAAACTTGCTTGGTCAGTCGTTCATCTTCCATTCTTTCAAGATGTCCGAACCACCTTAGCTGATTTCTTTCCCATATGTCAATATTACTGTCTCCCCTGTCCTTTTCTTGACAGGTCCATGTCTCGCTACCTTATAGTACAGTCGGTACGAAAATAGAGTTATGTATGGCCATTCTAGCTTTTTTGATATGTTTTCATTTGTGAGGATGGATCCTGCTCTACCGATAACCTGCTTACCCTTATTTATGCGCCTATCTAATTCCCCATCTATTTTTCCGTCGTTAGTGAATAGACTACCTAGATATACGTACTTGTCAACTTGTTCTAATCTCTCATCATTTAGGACAATGTTGCATATTGTTTTCTCACTTTTTCCCTCAGACACCATGACTTTCGCTTTATTCACGTTAATTTTGAGGTCCATGTTCTTCATGCTTGTATTAAGTTTATTCAACATTCTTTGCAAGTCTTCGACTGATTCTGCCATAACAATCTTGTCATCTGCGAAAGCCAACCCACGTACCTTGACGGTTTCGAGATCTACACCTTCTTCGTCGAAGAGGGCCGTTCTTAGACACTTATCCATGAATATGATAAATAGCCACGAGGACATAACGCATCCTTGCTTCACACCTTGCGTGATATTGAACCAGTCACTCAGTTTCCCATTTACCCTTACACTCGCTTTACTACCTGTATATATTGTTTTTATTGCTTGTAGAAGCCCTCCCAGATAGCAAAATGCCCGCCGATTGCAAGCGATCTGCCGGCCCACGGTCCGATCGATCGGACCGACTTGCCGGCAGATATGCACCTTAATGTGCACACCATTGATGTCTATATGCCCGCCCGACAAGCGGGAGCGACGCTGTCCGGCGAACTGCATGCCTGACGGTCCGGTAAAATGCAGGCTGAGTGTGCGAGTAGATTAAAATTAAAAAAATCTTTTCTTATGTGAATAAAATAAAAATTTCCAAATATCACGAAAGGTAATGACGAGATTCTGCGTATAATAAGTCCAAGTTGAAAGAAAAATGTCAATATTATAAAAATATCTTTTTATAATATTGACATTTTTCTTTCAGCTTGAACTTTATATTATTACGCAGAATTTCATTACCTTTCGTGCTATTTGCTAATTTTGTTGATTTGAAGGACACCGACAGCAAAAAATTGCTAACAAATTTTTTGTTCCACACACAGCCAAAACAATACCAAAAACCGCAAACGATGAAAGGTATAACTCCGTTATACAAGTGGATTACTCCGTTTTCCAAGTGGATTACTCCATTTACAAGTGGATTACTTATTCTTCTATTTTATCTGGAACGAATAACAATTATTGTTTGCAAATCGCACACATCCGAGCGAAAATTCACGGGTGTGAACGCCACACGAGATGGAACATGACAAGAACAGCTGATCCAAAACGCGCATGCGCGTTTTTGATCCCAAACTACTCGCACTATCAGCCTGCAGCGGTCGTGTAAATCGCAGGCCCGCCGTTCCTCGCCGCTCGCAAGCCCGACGGGCATCTAATGTGCCGGACCGTTGCCTGCCGTTGTCCGCCTTTCGGTCGCATTCCGACTCTGCCGGCCTGTCGCGTGCATTTAGCAGGCACGCTGGTCTCCAGCCCGTCGGGCCGATCGCGTGCCGGCACGTATTGTTATCTGGGCCTCCATTCACTCCATGCTCTTTAAGGACTTCCCAAAGTTTACTTCTATGCACCGTGTCGAATGCTTTTTCTAGGTCAATAAATGCACAAAAAACTTTCTTTCCTACTCTCAAGCTTTTTTCTGTGATCTGTCTTAGGCATAAATCCACTTTGGACTTCCCATATCTTCTTTTCTGTAATTTCCATTACCCTACGAATAAGTATTTTTGAGTATATTTTACTTACGGTACTTAGTAGGCTGATACCTCTGTAATTACTGCAGTTGCTTTTATCTCCCTTTTTATATATTGGTACAATAATCGCCTTTCTCCAATCGTCTGGGACTTCTCCTGTCTCGAAACATAAATTTATCAATTCCAGTGGCCCCAACTTTGGCATGTTGAGCTACTGCGCTTGTCCGGCGCGGCGGGCGGTCCTCATTGGTCGCTGTTGGCGCGCGGTTTAAGCCGGGTATAATTAACAATTATTGAAATTAAAGTAGATAATTATTATAAATTGCACGTTAATATAAGAAATTACGTAATTTGTGATGTAAGGTTAGAAAAAAAGAATAATGCGTATATTTTGTAGTTAATAGTTTATTTTTTCAGTTGCAAAGACTAACTTATATTCAAAAATATTGCAAATAAGTATTTTTTAATCTTTAAATAAACATTTTTTTATTCAAAAACCTTTTTCATTGGAATATAAATATTAATGTGCAATTGATTATAATTCTCTACTTTAATTTCAATAATTGTCAATCATACCCGGTTTAAATCGCGCACCAACAGCGACCAATGAGGACCGCTGCGCCGGGCAAGCGCAGCAGCTCAACATGCCAAAGTTGGGGCCACTGATTTATCAATTCGCACAACCTGTGAGGTATGTGCTCGCCACCGTATTTAAGCATTTCAGCGCTAATATTGTCTATACCCGCAGCCTTACCGTTTTTCAATTTCATAATTATACCTCTGATCTCAGTGACACAGACTTTTTCAATTGGATTTTCTAGTGCATTATGTTCTATGTCGCAGTTTTGTTGCCCCATATCTTCACCTCCTAATAGTTCTTTGAAAGAGTCTTTTAAAGCGTCTACTATCCCGTCTATATCATATAGCATTTCACCTTCGCTGTTTCTCATGCTAACAAACTCTGTACTTTTACTTTCCTTCAACTGTTTATATAATAGTTTCATAATTCCTTCAAAGCAGTTTTTTATTTTGTTCTCTTCTTCTGTTCTGGTTTTCTCTTTACTCTCTTTGACTAGACGTTTAATTTTCCTCTTTTTGTATCTGTATAAACATTTTTGAGACTATTTCTCTCCTCATCTCTAAGACCTGTCATGTTCACTGTTTTATTGTGCGCTTCTTTCTTTTCTTTTTGGGCTGCCGCAATTTCATCGTTCCACCACGCATCGCCAGACTTTCTTCCTACCCTCGCCATACCACACGCTTCAATCGCAGTTTTAGCAATGGTATCCCGCAATGAAGCCTACGCGCCCTCTGTATCTTTATTGCATTCAAGCGACTCTCAAATTGCCTTATCTATGCGTTCGTTTATCTTATTTTGAAAATCTATTTGCACTTCCCGTTTCTGTAAATTTTCGACCTTGATTCGCGTTTGTTTCGTTTGTTTGGTTCTCTTTCTTCTCCATCCCCGCCCTAAGTTCATCTTGGAGACTAAAAGGTAATGATCAGTATTGCATTCGGCCCCCCTTCATGACTCTTGTATCGGTAACTACACTGTTAAAAATGTTTGGAATTCTCCAACACTTCTACAATACAAGCGTAAGGCAAAGTTGCAAACACGGTATTGGAATGCCCAAATTGCAATACATGTATGGTAGCGTTTATAAGTCGAAAATTGTGCGCATGCGCTTCATCCGACCCATGTATCGCTGCATGATCCGTTGCATTTGAAAACTACAACATTATGTTATTTCCTTTACACCAGGTGTAAGTATGGATCATTTTATGTCGAAACCAGGTATTTGTAATAAATAGGTCCTTCTCTAAGCATAAGCTAACTAATTTTTCTCGTTATAATTTTTTCTTGTTGAATTCCCAAAATTACCTAGCACTCCTCCTGTATGTGTATCCTGATGTTGGACGCCGACCCATCCGTTCATATCTCCTAACAAAATTATTCTTTCACCTTGGTCGCAAGTACTTCTTGTATCGTTTAAAGTGTCCCAGAAGGCGTCCTTAACTTCCCTCGAATCGCTATCAACTGGTGCGTAGCACGTTATGGTACGTTCATCACTCAGCTATGATATAAGTATATGTGAAAAACGATTTGTCAACAATAAAATGAATAAGAATATTTAAATGCACACCAATTTTAGATCAATAATTTCAGAGGTTTATATTTCGTTAATTAAAACCCATTTTTTGCATATATTTATGTCAGAACATCTGAATATTGAACATTTGCACTCTACTATGCAAACCCAGCTGAAAATTCCTATAGAGGAACCTCGAAGGATCCTGTACATGTTCCTGTACAGGAACCTGCACACGAACCTACACAGGTAATCTTGACGGTTCCTGTGCAGAAATTTGGCGAAGGAACCTGCACCGACAAAGGAACCTTTGAATGATTCTGTATAGGTGCATGTACAGAAACGTGTATAGGATCCTTTATAGAAAGCCGTCAAAGGAACCTTTGGAAGGATCCTGCACAGAAACACGCGTGACATCACACAATATTTCGGACTTTGCCTGAAACGCATCCGCAATACGCGCATTGCCTAGCTAAACTCAGGTTTGCCGCCACTTCGAGCTTTGCCGGTAACACATATACATACTTCATCTAACAGCACGAATTCCCCCGCACCGCTGTGTTGAGAGCGTTCCCGACCGTGATGTACACGTCGCACGAAAAAATTGTTCATACAAAAGTTGTTGGAAATTGAGTCCCCTGCAACTTTACTATTCAAATATTCCACTTATTTTCAATACAAATAGTCAAAAAGTGGAAAAAAACCGCTCCACTTTCCTAATTTTCCACACTTTTTGCTTATTGTTAGCGACAAATAATTCTTTTACAACAATATCGTCCAGATGAAAATTGTAGAGAATCAAAATCTCTACAAATTTGTTTTCCACCTTTTTTATCGAGAAATGCAAGATAAGCGTGAAAATCGACGAAAACCCAAAATCCAAGATGGCGGACACTTCCCATAATTATTTCTTGGACAATTTTGTGATTTCTTCATCTGCTTCGCGGGGGAAACTTAACTGCGTCGAAAAATCGCTGCCCGCGTTTTTTCTCGTGACAAAAGTCTAAAATGATTGGGCTACCAGATGAAAATAAATTTCGGTTTGCTGTCACGTGTTGGCAGCCATTCGACTGCCCAGCAAAAAAGAAAGCATTGATACGAATTGAATTGAAAAGACTAAGACACCCTGCAAATCCCGCTTTGCGACAATGACGCATTGGACCTATGTGTCAATGCATGTAAATTCGTGATGACGGTATTTCAGTTTTGAAACTTTCTATACGTACAAATACAGTGCGAAAGTCTGAAGTCAACGAATACACTTCAATGCGTCAGCACGCAAACGCTTTAACATTATTCAATGCGTCTGAATTCGTGAGAGTAAAATACACACTTGAATCCGCCCCAATGCGTCACGGCGAATTTCAGCAAGTGTTGATTTATACAATTTAATCCGTAACAGGAAGACCAACGTGTAGGGCATATAGAATTTATTGTAAATGTATAGTAAATTGTCTCGTAGCTCAGTGGCGGGTACTCTGGACTGATACACGAGGGATCGCTGCTTCAAGTCTCGACACATGCACTTTTTATTAATTTTTTTTTATTGACCTCGACCACGCATTCATACGAATTCACACGCATTCAATTCGCGCTGTCTCAATTCATCTATATGCGTCTCAATGCGTTTGAACGAATCAGAAAACGGGATTCACGCGCATTACAAAAATGTTAATTCGCCCCAATCCGTATCAATTCTTTATTTTTTGCTGGGTGTTTACTGAAGCACAATTTCGTGCATACAAACTTCTGAAGATGGCACTGAATCATATATACTGCAGCACCATCTTCAGAAAGTTTATCAGCATTTGTGCAATTTTGTATTGCAATTTCCTAAATCATTATATTCAAAAATTATTATTTTCTAAATTCACTTCTGTAATTTTTGTTCAAGTCTAAAACGTGATTCTGCCTGGAAACTAGCTACAATCTGGACAATTTTTATATATTCAAATTCCTAACGAACTCCTAGATAGCGCCAAGACTGGTACTAGACAGCAGGAAGGTTTGAATGAAACACGTAGTAAAACTAGACAGCGCCAGTGTAACGCCAGGCTAATATTGTGTGAATAGAGAGGCTTGAGAAAAACTGTACTGGCTTAAGCATGATTCAAGACTGCCAATATTTATTGATTGCGTAAACGATAATTAAGCCTAACGTATTAATTATTTAAAATAATAAACAATCATTATTTCGTAGCCTCATCGCAAGTAAAATCATGCAAAATTTATTTTTTTCAATGATTTGTTCACACATCAAGCACTTTTAATGTTTAGAAAATTGTTAATGATTTATTGAAGTAAATATTAGGATGTAATGAATTGAATTTCATATCCGACAAAAATGAAAAAAATTTAACTTTCAGATGGCCGAGATGTTAAGGCGACGGGACAAAGTCACAACAATATATGTAATAAGAAATTACATCAGAAGTTCGACTCCAGGCGTATGTACAAGAGATTTGCGAAAACTCATTTCTTTATTTTTTTTTCTGTACAAAAACTTTTTTTTATATTTTTAATTAACTGCAAAATCTATATATTGGACTTTTAGGGCATAAAAGATAATCACATTATTCAATTATTACTTATTTTTTATAAAAATAGCCGATCTGTCTAGAGACTAGTCGATCCGAACGTTGCATCCCAGTCTAGCCACTGGACAGTCAGCCCGTGGCGCGCCAGTGTCAACTCAAGGCGGACTAGACAGAAACAGTACAGCGCCACGAAATTTTTCCACACGGGATAGAGAAAAATTAATATTTTCAGATATAAACGAAAGTGTAAGCATTATTTGAATGATTAAACGAACTTACCTAGAGAAGTTCTATCACAATTGTATGAAGCGCCTCCTCCGAAAGATCACCAGTTGTAGTACCCCATCCCCCATGCCGATGGCGCCACAAAGTTGACAGTTATACCAGAGATTTTTTGGTAATGTACTGTCCAATCCACTGTCGTTGCATTCCGGCCCCGTTCCATCATTATTTTAAAGGATTGCCGTACAATACTATGGGTTGGGAAGTAAAGGGAGGGACTGATCTTTCGGAGAAGGCGCTTCATACAATTGTGATAGAACTTCACTAGGTAAGTTCGTTTAATCATTCATTTGTATTACGCGCCTCCTCCTCAGTTCACCAGTTGTAGATGTTCCAAGGTGTACGGCAATATAAAATGTTGAACTGTGTTATAATCTGATAAATATGTCACTAAATAGGCAAAAATAGCTTTATTTTTTATATTTAGGAACACAAATCGAGAGAAAATTAGTAATTAAAATGAAAAAGAAAACCGGTTTAGCGTTTTAAAACTGCTTTAACAAAATTTCTACGGTCTTCTTGTAGTCTACAGTCGTAGAACTTTGCAAAGGTTTGAGATGAGGACGTCCAACCAGCAGTTTTTCTTATGAGATCGATGTTTACACCGTTTCTTTTAGCTGCAGATGTGGATGCATGGCGTGTACTGTACGCCGAGAACATTGAGGTATCCAGACCGTTTTTCTCTAATGTATCTTTGATCCACCTGCTTAAAGATTGACTTGATACGGCTTTATGTGGCTTTCTCCAGGAAATAAAAAGTCCGTTAGTGTCCTTGCGCAGGGCACTAGTACGATGTAAATATGCTTCCAGAGCTGATGCTACGCATACGGCTGGATCATCTGGGAAGAATGAAAGAATCAAATTTGGTTGTGGTCTATTTGGACCCGACGTCTTCAAATTGTGTCGGGATTTTTATTTCTATTTGATCGTTTTTCTTTTCAATATTTTGAATGTCAATAGCTGTGAGGGTTTGAATTCGATGTACTGTTGTTAAAGCTAACAATACGACTACTTTCTTGGACAGAAATTCCAGTGAGATTTCTTGATTTGGAGACCATTGTGAAATATGGTCAAGAACAGTGCTGAGGTCCCACGTTGAGTCATATTTCCTTTGAGCTGGTCGTAATTTAGCAGTTCCTGTGCAAAATCTTTTTACAGATGCATCTGCACCAATTTGAGGCCCCAAGATGAGAGAAACTGCCGATCTCAACCAATTAATGGATCCATATGCAGCTCCTTTCTCAAATTCTTTGGAGAGAAATTGCAGGACGTCCAGGATAGTAGCGGAGAAAACCGAGATTGCAGTTAAGTGGCAAAATGTCCACCATTTTTTCAGCGCTGAATCATATTGACGTAGAGATGAAGGTGACAGTGAAGCGAGACTAATTTTTATAGTTTCAGGAGACATATTTTTTAATTTGTACGCCTGTTCGATAAGACTCCTGCCACCAGGGAAAGCTGGGACCAGAGAGGATGAGATTCCCTGTTGGAAGAAGATAAAAGGTTAATATGAGGCTCAAACTTTAATGTTGATTCAAACATTCGCATGCACCGGGGGAACCATGCTTGTGATGGCCTGTATGGCACGACCAGAATACCTCTGGCGTTGTCTCTAACTACTTTCTTTAGAACTTTGGGAATTATAGCGAATGGTGGAAAGGCATAGAAATAGGCATATATTATTCCATTCGAGAGTGAAAGCATCTACCGCTATTGATCCAGGGTCCTGTTTCCAAGAAACGTATTTATTACATTATTTATTTATTCGACTTGCGAATAAGTCAATGTCTGGATTTCCAAAAGCTTTTTTAATTTCTTGGAAGGCTTTCTGTGAAATACTGTATTCGGTTTCTGGTTCCAAACGACGGGATTCTTGATCTGCAACTACATTGTCTTCCGATAGGATATACGAGGCAAAGATCCAAATATTGCGACGTTCACACCATTCCCAAATACTTCTGGCAATTCTACTTAAGTTTTTAAAACGTATCCCACCCATGCGATTGATATAGGAGATGGCAGTCGTATTGTCAATGCGTAATAGGATGTCACAGTTTTTGAGAAAATTGGCGAAGCATTTTAGACCAAAAAATGCTGCCTTTAATTCAAGGTAATTTATAGGCTGTTGTCGCTCCTCCTTATTCCAAAATCCGTGTGCTGAATTGTCCCTGCAACAAGCGCCCCAGCCCGAGAGAGATGCATCGGAGAAAATTTCTACCACAAATCTAGGACTAAAAATAGGATTAAAAATGTGTGGAATATTTTTTCTCCACCAAAATAGGTCGTTTTCCACTGATGGAGTTAGTTTTATTATTGAGTCGAAATTATCATTATTCCTTTTTAGTGCTCGATATTTTTCACGCTCGAGGTCCTTCATATAGACCCAGCCATATTTGCTTGCTAGACATCAGGATCCCAAAGTACCTATCATTGATGCCAAATCTCGAATTTTGTAATACGAATTTACTTTGTAGTTTTTTAATAATTTCAGCACTTTATCCCCCTTTTCTGGCGGTAACTGGATTTTTATTTCTTTAGAATTTAAAATAAGTCCTAAAAATTTGCATTGTGTAGCAGGTTCTAATTGACTTTTCTCTTTGTTGATGATAAAACCTTATTTTTCTAATAAAAAACAAGTTTCATGTACATTCTCTATACATTCTTTCTCAGAATCTCCAAACAAAAGGAAATCATCCAAGTAGATCACAGATACATAACCACGTTCGCGCAATAATGATATGACCGGTTTCATCAGTTTTGTAAAGACATACGGGGCGCTGCTTAACCCAAAAGGTAGACAGAGGAACTCGAAAGTTTGGCCGATGAAAGTGAATCTTAAAATTTTTTTAAAAGAATCAGCAATTGGAACAAGATAATATGCGTCCTTGAGATCCAAGGTTGCCATGAAACAGTTGGGTTTGATCAAATCTCGTGCCATTCGCATGTCTTCTAACTTAAAATGTTCTGTAATTATGAACTTGTTCAATTTTTTAAGATTGAGGATAAACCGATAAGAACCGTCTGGTTTGGTAGCAAGAAAAATAGGTGACAAGAACTGATCTGGCCGATATTGGCATCTTTGAATTGCTCCTTTGCTGAGCAATTCTTGTATTTGTGCTGACATTTGTAGTTTTTCTTTTTCCGACCAGCATGGTTCTTCCGGTATTTTTATTTGAATCGGTTGACTTGAAAAAGGGAGGGCGTAACCGCCAATCCACTGAAGGACTATTTTGTCCGAGATCAGACTTTTCCATATAGGTCGAAATAATTTTAATCGACCTGGTGAACTACTTACTTTTGGATCTGATGTTATTTCCTGTATGAGCTCGGTCTGCTGTCCGTCCTGGAAGTCCTCGAGCGATTGTTGCTCGGGCGATTGAAGTTCGGGCGATTGTAGCTCTTTCCTGCAGGAATAAATGCTTTGCGATGCCCCCCCGCTCCTAAATGTTGAGTCTTCTGGCGAGTGGGGCCCTTCAAGTTTTTTGACATATTAGCAGTTGTTAGTGCATTCTTGGTTGCAAGTTTCAGTTCCTGCGATGATTTATCCAAACTCTTAGCCGTTTTTAATGTCTCGATAAGACTGTCTCCAAAGAGCCACTCACCGGCTTGAGTTGCGGTTAAAGTATCTTCAAGAGCTGGATTGAGTACAGACGTAAGTAAGAGACGTCTTGTGAAAGTCTCATCATGTTGTAGGTCTACCAGGGTGCGAGAAACGTCACTCAAAATCGTTATCATTTCGAGTCTTTCAGCGGTTTCATTTATTAATAATTTTTATTTATTTATTATTTATTATGAATTTTTAATGTCTCGATAAGACTGTCTCCAAACAGCCACTCACCGGCTTGAGTTGCGGTTAAAGTATCTTCAAGAGCTGGATTGAGTACAGACGTAAGTAAGAGACGTCTTGTGAACGTCTCATCATGTTGTAGGTCTACCAGGATGCGAGAAACGTCACTCAAAATCGTTATCATTTCGAGTCTTTCAGCGGTTTCATTTATTAATAATTTTGATAAAATTGTGCTCACTGCTGCTAAGCACACTGACACTTTTTCTTGTCTGTTAATGATTCGATTATCCCTTGTGATGAAAGGTTCAGTCAGAGAAGCTTTAATTTCTTTATTAAGCTTAGGAGGTTCGTAGTGGATGCAATTATTAGGAATATGGTATGTATCGTATATTTTTTTACGATCCTCTTTTGGTAACCCTTTTTCCAAAATCTCATTCCAGCGTACTACTATATCTGTATGAATCGCTGGTCCCAGTTTTTTCTCCAAATCTAGACGTTTTACCATAGCTTCTAGAACCTCGGCATCGAGGATTGATTCTATCACTTGGTCTTTGTGCTTTTCTCCGTTTGATTTTGGATCAAGCATTTCAATTTCTGCGGCTTGTTTACCAGACAAATCAAGACTGCTATTCTTTTTAGAGGAGTTTTCCCCAGAGATTTTTTCCGAAGTGGGCTGTTTCTCCCTCTGCTGATGTGACGGAGATTTTGATCCACTTAGGAATTTTTGAGACGAATGTTTAGCCCTTTTTGCTGAACGACGATGGTAGGATCTACTTGAAGAAGCACAGAAAAAACGGGGGGCAACAAATGTTGCAGGTAATCATTACTTGTGGGTAAAGTCAACTAGGATACAGGGTAATGTCGCGCCGGGTAATTGATAAGTGGCTAACGTACACCCGTCTTTACCCTGGAGGAGGGTAACGTGGGCGAAGTGTCACTTGCTGACTTTATGTTTAAAGAACCGGCTATGAACAATGAATTTTCACATATTTCCGCGTACAAGGCACTCCAAAAGGATGATACTTAACATTAAGTAGCGAATTGATCGCCAAATTTTCGACTTACCACACTTTATTCTCCAATATAAATTTGACATCAAATACAGGGTTTAAAAGCCGCCATGGTCTTTGAAATTAATAGGTGCGTTGAAACAAAAAAAGTAAAGTTTCGGCTTGGGAATTTCCAAAGATATGGTTGTCACAGCGGAACTTTTCGGTAGGTCTTTAAAACAAAAGTTTTTACGTTTAATCGCAGAAATCTGTCCATGTCAATGGTTGATTAGCAATTTTACGATAATGGGCAGGTACATATTTATTGAAAGTGGTAATATACATTATAAATAAATAAATAAATAAATATAGTAAAGTAAATATACATTAGGTAATTTACAAAGTTCTTTACACGTAAATTACGTACGTAATTTACGTCCCTAGTTTTCTTACATGTAATTTACGTTTTCAAGATGGCGACTGCGCTTATATGACTAACTTGCTTGACAGCTTCTTAGTTTATTAAAAAATGATTAGAGGTGACAGGCCCAGAAATTCCTTTTGGAAGGAGTTAAATTTTATTTTAAAGAGGGAATTGCAAAAACTTTGCTTTTTGCCCCGGGTGCAATCGAGTGATGTCAAGTACGATTGAAATTAAATTTTCAGAACGCAATCATAAGAATGGCGTGTTTTCATGCTTCCATAGACATTCGCAAAGGTAGGCTTTTTGAGCGGCGTCTGGCGGTGCGTTGGCTGAGTTAGAAAAATAGGGTTCAGTTAGCACGGCGTGCCGTAGAGTTCAAAAAAGAGCTTTGTTTGTGCATGCTCCGAGTATTTTCGTAACGTTAGAGTTGACTAGAGAGAGTCCGTGGTAGACAAAGATAGAAAGAGAATTCATGGCGCATTAGTGAGTCGATGTTTCTAACGAAGAGTATAACGTGTTCCTATCGCCTCGCACATTATACTTTGTTGTCTCATTCACGCTCGTTAGAACAAAAATGCAGCAGAGCTCATACGTACTTTCACCGTCTCAAAACGTGATTTTGCATTTTTCCATGGAGACAATGAAATCGCGCCACTTATGATTTTGTTCTGAAAAGTATCGTTCGTGACTCCTGCGGACTTTCTTTTCTTTTTGAAACTCGCGCCATGTTTTTGTAACTCGTCTCTGGTTCGGGCGACTACGGCACCCTTACCTATGAGTCATTACAAAAATATTACGTTCATTTCAAAAGAGGCCGTCAATCCACACTTGTTACGAAATGTACTATACTCTACGTCTTTTCAGTGGCGGAACTTCCAGAGGGTCTTTTTGTTTGCAGATGTTTCTGAAGTTAAAAGAAATACGAATTCAGAAGATTTGAAAAATGAATTACAATCATTTATATCAACGAAGGATCAACAATATTTACATACCTGTGAGCTAGAAGAAGAAGCTATTAAGCTAGAAGCTATTAATGTTTTAAACACTATTATAAATTGAGCATTTTGAAACTGCTTGATTTTCAACTTTCAACCGCTCAAACTTCAATTCGTCCCAATGGATTTCTTGTCCCCTTTCCCTCCCAACTTTTGATTGACTCATTTCTTAAATTTTATACGAAATAATTCACTCAATCTCGCTGTTTGGCTGCTTTTTACCGTCATCTGAAATTGTGGAGAATTAGACTTAGTTTATTTTTCTTTTGTCAATTGATTTATTTCCGGAAAGGGAGCTGCACCTGAAAATGAAACTGTAAGCTCTGCGCGTAGCTCGAAGGTCAGCGCCGAGCAGGTAGAATGGAACCTTTTCGCACGACTTTATATGCAATGGATTAAGGAATTAGTTTTGACTTTTATAATTATCATTTTATTAAGGGTTCACTCAGTTCTAGTTAAGTCTTCGTAGTGAGAGGTTCCATTTTGTATGTGTGAGCGAGTCTCGTGTTGGATTATGTGTGTTTGCCATTGTGTGGATAGGATGCTATCAGCTTGCCGTTGTGTGGATTAAAGTGTGGCGGACTGGTAGTCATTCCAATGTTTAAGTCTCATTACAATCTCAAGGTCTGCAATTTCTGTGTTATTTTTGTGAACGCTATTTGATTCTCGGCTTTTTCCTCCACTCTTCAAGTGGAGGTTTTTTATGCCATAAAATAAACTCTTCCAATTGCAAGTAACAGTTGTCTGTGGTTATTTAAACCCCAAATACACTCCATTAGCAATTAAGTGTCTGATCAACGCTCAAACACTTGCACTTAATGCATTCCGGAATAAGTGAGGTTATATTATGCTCTTTCCCCTCACCCACCATTCAAGTAAGCAATTATTTACGTTTATTACATTTCCTACGTATAATACGTAAAATACGTATTATACGTATAAAGGTTCGAGTTACGCGTAACCGTGCAACCCTGAAGGTGCTATGTCTGCTCGTCGTCAGTAATCCCATGCAATACCAATTACATGGGATGGAACCTAATTTCTTTTTATAAGTTGGAAAAAAAATTATTTTTCCATAAGTATATTTAGATATTATTTTCTATTTTTAGAAGCTATTCAGTTAAATAATAATAATATTTGAGTTCCCCACCCAACCTGAAATACCTCATTTAAAAAAATGAAACCGGTCATAAGTCGCAAATTTCGAAAGGTTACAAGTATGAACAATTTTAGGTTATGTTTGAGTTTCTTGTCACCTCAACAAAATGTGCTTGAGGCCGATCCTATACTTAAGGCTCATTTACACCCCTATTGGGAAGACTCTTTTCCTATCACTCTTACATGTGGCAGTAGCATAAGTTTGTGTCATTCTACAAACTTTCCGAAGAAAATATCTGGGGAATTTCTGGAGTGACATGAACTTCAGGTATATTCACATCATAGAGTGAGACATAGTGTTTTCCCAACAGAGGTGTAAATGAGCCTTAAGTATAGGATCAGCCTCAAACCTTTTTTTTTTTGGAAGACAAGAAACCCAAACATAACAAATTGACAAATTACATTAAAAATCTGTTGCATTTATCAAGTCATATTTTTAAAATAATATTTAGTAGTGTGCTAAGTTATTTTGAATATCATTTCAATGAATATAACACTTAAACATGAAGTTAAGTACTGTGTATCGTATAGGTTATATTCCTTAAATGAAAATACTGTTTTTTGTGTTTGAATGAAATAAAATTGATATCTAATTATTATGAATTCAGATTTATGAGTGATTTGTGTAAATAATTTCCCAGATAGCAAAATGCCCGCCGATTGCAAGCGATCTGCCGGCCTGCGGTCCGATCGATCGGACCGACTTGCCGGCAGATATGCACCTTAATGTGCACACCATTGATGTCTATATGCCCGCCCGACAGGCCGGAGCGACGCTGTCCGGCGAACTGCATGCCCGACGGTCCGGTAAATTGCAGGCTGAGTGTGCGAGTAGATTAAAATTAAAAAAATCTTTTTTTATGTAAATAAAATAACAATTTTCAAATATCACGAAAGGTAATGACGAGAGTCTGCGTATAATAAGTCCAAGTTGAAAGAAAAATGTCAATATTATAAAAATATCTTTTTATAATATTGACATTTTTCTTTCAACTTGAAATTTATATTATTATACGCAGAATTTCATTACCTTTCGTGCTATTTGCTACTTTTGTTGATTTGAAGGACACCGACAGCAAAAAATTGCTAACAAATTTTTTGTTCCACACACAGCCAAAACAATACCAAAAACCGCAAACGATGAAAGGTATAACTCCGTTATACAAGTAGATTACTCCGTATTCCAAGTGGATTACTCCATTTACAAGTGGATTACTTATTCTTCTATTTTATCTGGAACGAATAACAGTTATTGTTTGCAAATCGTACACATCCGAGCGAAAATTCACGGGAGTGAACGCCACACGAGATGAAACACGACAAGAACAGCTGATCCAAAACGCGCATGCGCGTTTTTGATCTCAAACTTCTTGCACTATCAGCTTGCAGCGGTCGCGTAAATCGCAGGCCCGTCGTTCCTCGCCGTTTGCAAGCCCGACGGGCGTCTAATGTACTGGACCGTTGCCTGCCGTTATCCGCCTTTCGGTCGCATTCCGACTCTGCCGGCCTGTCGCGTGAATTTAGCAGGCACGCTGGTTTCCAGCCCGTCGGGCTGATCGCGTGCAGGCACGTATTGTTATCTGGGTTATTATTTGTTATTATCCATGTGTGAAGGAATTCAATAAGGCAATTATTGTAATTTAAAAAAATGGCAACAATGACAATAAAAATAATAACAAATAATACATTATTCACACAAATTACTCATAAATCTAAATTTATAATAATGAGACGGAATGAGATATAATTTTTTTTTTTATTTAAAGCCAAAAAAAACAGTATTTTAAATTTGGGAATATAACCTACACGATATACAGTACTTAACTTAATGTTTAAGTGTCCTGATCATTGAAATGTTATTCAAAATAACTTAGCACACTACTAAATATTATTTTTAAAATACTACCTAATAATTGCAACGGATTTTTAAGGTAATTTCTCAATTTGTAAAAAGCCATTTTGAAATTCTCCTCGGAACTCGTGCGAAACTGTCAAAAGTGTCGTCTGCTATGCTCAGCTTTCTGGAATTTTTATTACTTTGAGAATAACTGCAACATTTAGAACCGATAAACTTTTTGAACAAGTTTAGCATAGGGTATGTCCTAACAACTAATCCACTTTTCTCTATAAAAAAAAAATCTTTCCTGGTGGAAATATTTGGGTCTGACCGCGTTTTATCATCATTTACCGTCATGACCGGTCAGGATTGGTCATGACTGTGAAATACCGAGCAGCGCCCGTCACTAATTTACGCGCTCTGTCTGCTGGTCGTCAGCCAGCCAAAATATCGAAATATCCATTCACACCTCCGGAAAATTCAGTGAAATATAGTAATATTTTAGTTATCTTCTGAAGCCTTTTAACTCACAGGTATGTAAAAATTGTTGATCCTTCGTTGATATAAATGATTGCATTTAATTTTTAAAATCTTCTGACTTCGTATTTCTTTTAACCTCAGAAAGATCTGCAAACAAAAAGACCCGCTGGAAGTTCCGCCACTGAAAATACGTAGAGTATAGTACATTTCGTAACTAGTGTGGACTGACGGCCTGTTTGAACGAGCATAATGTTTTTGTAACGACTCGTAGGTAAGGGCGCCAACGATCAGTGATGCCAATGTTGGCGCCTTTTGCTACTACGCTTGCGTTCGGGCCGCGCAGTGGTTGGCCGCAGTTGGCGCGCAATTTGAAATCGGAATTAAACGCAATTCTTGTAACTCAAATAAATAATTATTTAAAAATGCACAAGAATGTATATAAATTGTACAGCTTCTGATTTTGGACAAGAAAAAAAGTTATATTACATATATTTTTTGAATAACAGTTTATTTTTTTTGACTTCCAAAGAATAACTTATATTTCACTAAACATTTAATTTCAGAAGTCTAAAATCAGAATTTGCACCATTTATATACATTATTTTGCCTTTTTTAATAATTATTTATTCAAATTACAATAATTATTTTTTATTCCAAATTTGAATTGCGCGCAAACGGCGGCCAACCAGTGCGCGGCCTGAACGCAAGCGCAGTAGCAAAAGGCGCCAACATTGGCATCACTGCCAACGATACTTTTCAGAACAAAATCATAAGTGGCGCGATTTCATTGTCTCCATGGAAAAATGCAAAATCACGTTTTGAGTCGGTGAAGGTACGCATGAGCTCTGCTGCATGTTTGTTCTAACGAGCGTGAATGTGACAACAAAGTATAATGTGCGAGGCGATAGGAACACGCTATACTATTTGTTATAAACATCGACTCACTAATACGCTAACTCTAGCGTTAAGAAAATACTCGGAGCATGCACAAACAAAGCTATTTTTTGAACTCTACGTCACGCCGTGCTAACTGAACCCTATTTCTCTAACTCGTCCAACGCACCGCCAGACGCCGCTCAAAAAGCCTACCTTTGCGAATATCTATGGAGGCATGAAAACACGCCATTTTTATGATTGCGTTCTGAAAATTTAATTTCAATCGTACTTGACATCACTCGATTGCACCCGGGGCAAAAAGCAAAATTTTTGCCATTTTCCCCCTTTAACATAAAATTTAACTCCTTCCAAAAGGAATTTCTGGGTCTGTCACCTCTAATCTTTTTTTAATATATTAAGAAGCTTTTAAGCAAGTCAGTCATATAAGCGCAGTTGCTATCTTGAAAACGTAAATTACATTTTAAAAAAAATAGGGACGTAAATTACTTATGTAATTTACATGTAAAAACTTCTTAAATTACTTAAGGTATATTACGTACGCAACCCTGGTAGCTATAAAGTAATATTCTTCAAGCATATTGTGGAAAACACAAGTACCGATCGGCCACTTTCAATAAATATGTACCTGTCCATTATCGCAAAATTGCTAATTAACCATTGACATGCTCAGATTTCTGCGATCAAACGTAAAATGATTTGTTTCCAAGACCGACCGAAAAGTTTCCGCTGTGACAACTATATCTTTGGAAATTCCCAAGCCAAAACTTTACGTGTTTTTTTTTCAACGCACCTGTTAACTTTAAAGACCATGGCGACATATTCAAACCCTGTGTCTGCTGTCAAATTTATTTTGGCGAATAAAGTGTGGTAAGTCGAAAATTCGGCAATCAATTCGCTAATTAATGTTAAGTATCATCCTTTTGGAGTGCCTTGTACGCGAAAATATGTGACAATTCATTGTTTATAGCCGGTCCTTCAAACATGAAGTCAACAAGTGACACTTCGCCCACGTTACCGTCCTCCAGGGTAAAGTCGGGTATACTTTAGCCACTTATCAATTACCCGGCGCAACATTACCCTGTACCCTAGTTGACTTTACCCACAAATAATGATTACCTGCAACATTTGTTACCCCCAGTTTTTTCTGTGAGGACTGCGTGAACGTCTCTCATATCGTGATCGCGATCTGTCATATCGGGATGGCGATCTCTCATATTGAGATAACGATCTGTCATATTGAGATTTCCTGCGAGAATCATAACTTGATTCTGATGGCGAATCGTGTGATCGTTGTCGGGAATTCCTTGAAGTGGTCAATGAGTTTCGATTTTGACTTGAAGATCGATTTCTTTCATGCGATCGTTTCCTCGGTGCAGACTCGGAGTTGACGTTTCTGCCTAGACACAACCAAAAACAAAGGATTTGTAAGAAACATATCTTTCAGTTCCATACAGTTAGTACTTGACTGCACTTGAGTGTAAAAATGGATCGTATTTTTTCGTATTGAAAAAAGATTGCATAATTGCATGTGACTTGCACCAATCTTCATTATATGTCAGTAAGAAAAACTTGTTTTCTAGCGGAAACTTGTCCTATCTGACAGCGAAACCAGGACGTTACATGAACGTCATGACCAATTTTCGGTTTTCCCTTTTCCATGTGTCTTCCAACATCAAGAGATTTTTAATTTTTCAATTAAACGTACGATGACGTTTACAAACTACTGCTGACGCTAAGTATCTGTAACAAAAGTGTGGTTATACTTACTTTTTTCTCTTTCCTCTTGCAGTCTGCGAAGTTCTTTTTCCTGGTCCTTCATTTTTTCCTCTAATCTTCTCAACTTTTTCGAAATTCTTTCCTCTTTTCCTTCGTATCTCCGTTTATGTCCCATTTTCTTAAATTTATTTATTGCACAGTTCATTTAGTGTGGCTAACCATTTAGGCACAAAGAAAAGGAATGATGGAACGAGGCCGGAATGTACGGACAGTGGATTGGACAGTACATTACCAAAAAATCTCTGGTATGACTGTCAACTTTGTGGCGCCATCGGCATGGGGGATGGGGTACTACAACTGGTGATCTGAGGAGGAGGCGCGTAATACAATTAATTTTTTTGAATGTGCTAATTTTCCATCGGAAGAAGTGCCCAATGAAGGAATAGGTTTATATATCCGAAACCAATTCTTTTCTATTTCCTTAACGATTGCCACTTGTGTTGTGTTCCACGCAGTCAAACATATTTTCCATTTTTTTAATTTCTCTTAATGCGAGCAGCAGACACACCTCTCATGGTTATTTTTGATTCCATACTTATATGCTGTATTTTCGATTAATTTAATTCTTTCTAATTTGTCCACAAAATGTGTGCGCTTACATAGTTTCTATATTCCTCCGTGTGCAACATAAGTTTGGAAATTTCAATTTTTTTTTGTCATGGTTATTTTAATTCCATACTGACATGCTTCATTTTCGATTATTTTAATTCCTTCTAATCTGTCCACAAAATATCTGCACTTGCATAGATTCTATTAATTTTTGTGGAATATAAGTTTGGAAATTTCAATTTTTTTGTCTACCATAACGGTGGAGTGATTTTAATAATAATATTTTATATTTTCTTTACTTTTCATCCTTTATCTATACCGTTTTCTGCTTACCACTTTTTTCTGTATTTAAGGGGTATGGCCACAGTAAAATTGTCAAAAAATAGATTTTTTTATTTTGGGCTTAAACGATCCTCTAAAATCATAAAAATAACATACTGTTCGATTTATAGTGAAAAATTTTTTTTTTACAAATTCTGAACGTATAACGTGAGGCCGCGTGTGGCGTGCTCGTACTCTGATTTTTGTTAGTCAAGCCCATTGAGCTTGACTAACCATCAATTGATAAATTTAGAAAGTCATGTAGAGGGCCTTACTTGTCTACATGCACGAAAATATACTCATAGAGCAACTTCAAATGCCAGTAAAACCGTTAAAAGTGCGCCGTTCAGTTGCTTTCTGCTTTTGTATGTAAAACTTTAAGCTCATTTTTCTCAAAATAGCTTTTTTCAAATCGGCCTGACAAATAACTTTAACAATTTTCACCATTTCGACTTCAAATTGTAACCACGTCTTTATAATTGCATTTCGCAGAGAAGTACGTACGGAATTTTCGATAAATTGAAACTCTTCATTTTATGATCATTTTTATACGAATTTTTTCACTGAAAATTCGACTGTTAACTTCAAATGCCTGCCATTTTCGGAAAAATAAATATTTTTACATTTCCATATGTACTTCTCTAGGTATTCTTATGCAGATTAAAGGAATTTTGTTTATTTTGTTCTATGTTATAAATTGTGGCTGCTAGCTGTCAGGCCGCGGATCCCCTACAAAAAAAGGCTTGGAAAAGGACTTAACAGAAGTCGGCCATTTTGCGTTAAAAAAAAATATACATATATTTTCTGATTCTTTGATGTTGGAGCTTCATTTACATATAATTAGTTTTGAAAATAAATTAAGTTTTCATACCAAAAAAAATTGGTGAATATACCCATGATTTCGCTCCCGCTACTGTGGCCATACCCCTTAATTTTGAATTTATGGTTCAGGTTAAATTTTTGCAAGTTAGCCACTAAACATCTCCTCTCTCCTCTCCTCTCCTGATCCCTAAAAACGATTTCAGATGTTTAGCAGTCACGTTGCAAAAATGTAACCTAAACCAAAAATTCAAAGTAAACAAAAAAAAATGGTGAGCAGAAATTAAAAAAAATTTTGATTGCGACTATGCTGGACCAATAATACTACAATGTTATATACATCGTTTTTTTTTTTGACTACGCACACTTTTTTCGTGCGGCTGTGCAATCCATGCAAATTCGCACAGCAGTAGTGCGTACTATACTTTCATATGAGTAAATAATTCCAAGATATTTTATTTTATTTCTCCTTTAATATTAATACAATACTTATTTATTAAAAAAAAAAGAATGCATTTATTTCAATTCACAGTTGCGCCTTAGAAGAGACATTATTCTATTCCTTTCTATTCTTTCTTTGACATTTCTACACTTATTAATATTCCTTCCAATACGCTTCCATTACATTTTTACAAGTCGATTAAAAGGAATAGGGGTTGCTTTTTTTTCTACTTATTGATGGAACTTATTTCGATGAAGGAAAATTTACGTATTAATGGGAATTCAGATTCTGAATTTGTTTAAATTCTTCTCTTCTTACCGAGGTAGTTATATGATACTAATGATAATATTTAGAAGAATTATGTTATGTAGGTAATATCTTTCACATTGAATTATCAACAATATTGTATTTCTCAGTCGCTTATAAAATGTTACTGAGCAATTTTGTCTCGTTATGAATTTATTTGTATCACGGGTGTTATAATAAGTATATGCCATGGTCTCAGGGGTGAGAAAAGAACTGGCAGCAAAAGGGAGAAAAGTGGAGGATAGGGAGGAAAAGGATGGAACAATGGTAAGAAGGATTATAATTGGAAAAGTCAAAATAGCGGTGGTTTGTGTATATAGAAGAAGAGAGGAAGAGGAAGGTTGGAGAGTAGTAAGGAGGTGGATGGAGGAAAAGAAGGAAGAGTTGGTTTTGATTGGAGGTGACTTGAATGCTTGGACTGGCGAGCAAGGGGGAGGGACTTGGGATGAAGAAGAGGAGGCCTATATAAGGAGCTCCAAACATAGGGAGATAGACAGGGAGGGGAGGAGGTTACTAGAAGTAATAGGAGAAACAGGATGGTTCATATGTAATGGCAATATGAAAGGAGATGAGAAGGGAGAGATCACATTTATAGGTAAGGGAGAAACGGTCATAGACTACATCTTGGCGGAAGAAAGAATAAGGAATATGATATGCAGTATGAAGGTGGGGAATGAGATAGGGTCCGAGCACTTCCCAGTAATAGCTACACTGAAAGGTGGCGTCCATAAGCGTGGCAGAGGGAGAAAGGAAAGAGGGGGGGGGAAGGAACACGA
>CAKNXH010001209.1:203716-281823 GCA_932178445.1 Andricus quercusramuli
ACGAAAATGGGAGTCTGGGGGGTAGATAAATTAAAAGTGTTTGAACAGAAGATGGAAAAGGAGAATGTTAGATATGAAAAGGAGGAGGGAGTAGACTCGTTAATTGAAAGGTTGAAAGGATCGATTGAGAAGGTGAGGGATGAGATAGGTAGAAAAGAAGGAAGAGAAGACGGAAAGAGAGGCTGGTGGGACGAGGAATGTAGGGAGAGTGAGGAGAGAATGAAGGAGTCTGTAAGAAAATGGAGGAAAGGAGAAATAGAGAAGGCGGAGTACAACAGGAGAAAAAGAGAACATGAGAAGACGCTGGAAGGGAAAAAGCAAAGGGGAAAGGAGAAATACAAGGAAGAAGTAGAAAAAGCAATCAAAGAAGGTAGGGTCTGGGATGTGATAAACAGGGAAAGAGGAGGAAGGAAGGGCGTGAATGAAGAAATAGAAATGGATGAATGGACGGATTATTTTAAGGGTCTGCTAGGGGGAGAACAACATAGGATCAAAGGGGAAAATAGAAAGACAGTCCAGGGAGAAATGGAGGAAGCAAACGAAATAACAAGAGAAGAAGTGAATGAGGCGATAGATAGACTGAAAAGAAACAAGGCAACAGGAGAGGATGGTATGGAGAACGAAGCGTTAAAGTATGGAAGAGAAGGGATTAGGGAAGTGATGTGGAGGATATGCAACAAGGTCTGGAAAGGAGAAGGGTGGCCGGAGGAGTGGATGACAGGGCTGGTAGTATCGCTTGTTGAAAAAGAGGAGGGTAAGAAGGTAGAAGAGTACAGAGGGATCACTCTCATGCAAGTGGGCTATAAAATATACACAGAAATTCTAAGAAAAAGGTTAGAGAATCAGATAGAAGAGAAGCAAAGTATCCCACACAACCAGACGGGATTTAGAAAAGGGATGGGGACAATAGACAACATTTACGTACTCAAGTACTTGGTTAACAGAAACCTAGGGAGAAAAAGAGGGAAATTAGTCGCTTTGTTTGTAGATTTCAAAGCAGCTTTTGACTCAGTGAATAGAAAAGTGCTATGGCAGGCAATGAAAGAGAGGGGAATAGAAGAAGGGCTGGTGGAGAGGATAAAGGAAATTTGTACTGAAACCAGGATTAGGGTGAAGATACGCGGGGAAAAAGGGGAGGTGTTCTGGACAGGTAGAGGTCTAAGGCAAGGGTGCCCGTTGAATCCACTACTTTTTAATTTGCTGCTGGCAGACCTAGAGGAGAAGCTAAAGGAGAAAGGGAAAGGGGGGACGATCCTGGGTAATAGCAAACTATACTCCCTAGTATACGCGGACGACGTAGTTCTATTAGCAGACGATGAGAAGGGGATGAACCTAATGATAAGAATTTTCGAAGAGTATGTGGGAGCAAAAGAACTAACGGTGAACGTAGGGAAGACCAAGGTGATGTGCTTCAGAAATAGAAAGACCAAAATAGGTTACGATTGGAAGATGAACGTACAGACAGTGGAAAGTGTGAAGGAGTTCTGTTACCTAGGTTTTTGGTTTGAGTCAGGAGGGGGAAACGATTTGCAGGTGAGGAAAAGAATCGAAAGTGCGAGTAAAGTATTGGGCCAAGTATGGGGTATAGGAAAGAGAAGGTTCAAGGACGATTGGAGAATGAGGGTTTGGTTGTTTGATGCGTTGGTTTGGGCGGTGTTATGTTATGGAGTGGAGGTCTGGGGATGGAAGGAACATAGGAAAGTGGAAAGCATGCATGAGAGATTTCTGAGATGGGTAATGGGGGTTAGTTGGAGTTGCCCAGGATACATGTTGAGGGAAGAACTAGGAAGGGAAAAAATGGTAACTAGACAAATTAAGAGAGCCTGGAGGTTTGAAGAGAAGCTGAAAAGGGGAGAGGGGAGCAGAATAGCACAAGTATGCTTAGAAGAAGTTCGGAACAAGGAGACGAGAGGCAATTTGGGAAATTCAAAATGGGAGGAAGATAGGAAAAAAATGAGGAGTGTTTGTTATATACAGGAAGGGGTTCTGGATTGGCAGAACATTGAATTAGAGCTATTAGTAAGACAAGGAGAGGAGAGATGGAGAAAGATTATGGATTCGAAATACAATAGATGGTATATGATGGTCAAAGGGGTGACGGAACCAGAATATTTGCAAAAGATGAAAAAGGAAGACAAATGGAATAGGGTGATACGGTTTAGAATGGGGGAAGGAGTGAGAGCTTGTAGATATTGGATGGATGAAGAGGACAATCTGTGCAGAGTATGTGGGTACGAAGTGGAGTCATGGGAACATGTGTTAGAGAGGTGTACAGGAGAGGAAGATGGACAGTTGAGTGTGGATGAATGTGTAAGATGGACTTTGGATGGTAATGGACAGGGAGTGATGTGGATGAAAAAATCAGAAGAAATAAGAGAAAGCAAGAGATCAGGGCAGAGCCAAACGGGTAAACCTGTGTAAAGGAAAGTAACTTGTAAAAATTTAAAATTTTTAAATCGGTGAAAATGCATTTGATGGTAAGAGAAAACGGAAGCCCGGGAAGATCGCTCATTGTCTGTAATTTAAGAAGAATAGTACTAAGATTATTGTTATTATGTAAGGCGATGCTTTAGAAAATAAGTAGCGGTTAAGTTAGACTAAAGATGAAATGTAAACATATGTACAGGGAGCGGAGGCCCTCAAACCCGTAAAAGGGAGAGTTTAAATATACAATACAATACAATACAATAAGTATATGCCAAGACAATTGAATGCAACGTATGTATTATTTTTACTCATTTATAAAAATTGTTTTCAATCTCAAGAATACTAAAAAGCATTAATTATTTCTACAGATTTTCATTCAGAACACGTATTCATCATGAAACTTCCATGACATATGTAAACATATGTAAACAAAATAAAAGTATAATACTTTTCGAGATACAGCAAAAATGGACATATGCACAATGCAAATAGTAACATTGTAATTTTTCAGTAAATTCTGTGTATTCTTCCTTTAATATTTCTTCATTTTGAAATGAATTTACTATTAACACTTTATTTACTAAATTATAGATATAAGTGAGATAACTGTTTCTGTATTCTCTCTCCAAATAGTCTAGATAGCAGTAAAAGTACATTTTAAACTAAATGGTAATTGCGATACATATTATACGTGATATAAAACAACATTTTTTTTCACATGAGTATATTAGACACTCTTGGCATATAACTAGCAAGGACTTGCTGCTGCTACTACTATTTGGAATTATCCGTACTGCTTCGAACGATGTGCAACAATTATGATGGACAAATATTTTATACGAAGAGATTGTAGAGGGTCGATACTGATTGGTAAAGACAACATTTCTATCTTTATTACACAATAAAAAAAAGGAAACGTAGCTCGTGGATATATACAAGGATTCGTTGACGGTTAAAAAGTCACGGATTATAACAAATAGTCAATAAGTTTTTTCATGAAAGGATTGAAGAAGGATAAGTAATGACTAGGACGGATTAGTATTCTATCTGTCTTACATAATGATGAAAATCAAAGTAGTTCAAAGATAGACGGATACGGATATGATACTTATCAATGCTAATCAATACTTATCCTCATGAATCTTTTCTCCACAGCAAAAATTGGATATCCGTTCTAATGCATAATGTTCTATCCGTCAGCTTAACCTTGTCTATCCGCTACCTACCTAATTTTTTCGGTATGTAACACGAATAGAATCTTAATCCGTGCCAATCATTTATTATCGTCTTCAATCCTTGCCCCATAAAACGTATTTCCTATCTGTTCTAATCCATAATTTTCTATATCCGTCACCGTATTCTTTTCTATCCGTGTACTATTTCGAGTTTATCTCGTCGACGGATAGAACATCATGGATTAGAACGGATATCCAATTTTTTCTGTGGAGAGAAGATTCATGAGGATATGTTTTGATTGGCATTGATAAGTATCGTATCCGTATAGAAACTTATGAATTGAAACGGATAGGCAATATATTGCCTATCCGTTTCCATCCATAATTTTTCTAATTTAATTTGTGGAGAATGGATTAAAGAGAATAAATAATTATTGGCACGGATTAAGATTTTTTCCGTGTTACATAACGAGAAAAATCAACGTGGGTCGCGGATATATAAGGATAGGGTGATGGATAGGAAATTGTGGATCAGAACGGATAGGCCATTCCAACCGTGGAGAAAGGAATAAAGAGGATGTGTAATGATTGTTAAAGGGTGGGGAGGAGTTAGGAGAGGTAACGAAAAGATATATACACTGGCGTACGCAGACGATATAGTGTAGATATAGAGCATGAAGAAGGGATGGCGGGCTTAATTACCGGATTAGGGAAATACTTAGATGGATAAAAGTTGAATTTAAATGTAGAAAAGACAAAGATATTGAGGTTTAGAAAAGGCGGGGGAAGAAAGAAAGAATGGACGGGGAGATGGAAGGGAAAGAATTAGAAGAAGTAAAAGAGTTTAAGTATTTGGGATATACCTTGCAAGCAAATGGAGATCATAGAGCTCACATAAGAGAAAGGATAAAAAAAGCAGCAGGGGTAATGAAACAGGTATGGGGAATAGGAAAAAGAAGATATAAAAAAAATTGGAGAAGGAGAATGTGGTTATTTGATACGCTGGTATGGCCGGTATTAGGTTATGGAGCAGAGATATGGGGATGGCAAGAAAGGAAAGAGATTGAAAGTTTACAAGAAAGGTATATAAGGTGGGCGCTAGGGGTAGACTGGAGGACGCCGGGATATATGGTGTAAGAAGACGCGCAAAGGGATAAATTAAGTACTAGAGCGGGAAAGAGGGCATGGAATTTTGAGACGAAGCTGAGGTAGGGAAAGGGAGGGGAGTTGGCGAGAAAGTGTTTGATGGAGGTAGAAGAAAGGAGAGGGAGGGCGATTGAATAAACGAGATGGAATGAAGAAAGGAGGGAGTTTTTTAAGGCTAGAGATATAGAAGACGGGACTAGAGTCAACTATGAAGAAGTGGAAAAAAGGGAGAGAGAAAGACAATTAATAGAAAGATGGGGAATGATTGAGGAATCAAAATATAATATATGGTATAAGATGATGAAAAAAGAAGGAGTACCAAAGTATTTAGAAAAGGGACAGGGAGAGAAAAGATGGACAAGAATAGCAAGATTTAGTTTGGGAAACGAGGTAAGGGCAAGTATGTATTGGGAAAAGAAAGATAAAAGGAAGTGCAGAATATGTGAATGGGAAGAGGAAACATGGGAGCATGTATGGGAAGGATGTAGGAGAGGAACGGGAGATAAAGGAAGCTGGCAAGAGAATGTGGTAAGGATTCTAGGGGAGGATGGTTTGGGGGAAGAGTGGATGAAGGAGTTAGAGGATGCTAGGGGAGCAACTGAAAAAGAATGAAAGAATGGATGCAAAAAATGGCAAAATGGAGGTACAAGAGAAGTGAAAGAAAACGGAAACGGAAGTCGCTTAAATTAGAAGCGTAAAGAATTGTAAGTAATGATTATGTAATAGCATAAGTAAATTAAGATGCGTTTGCGTTACCGCGCTCTCTCTCTCTCTCTCTCTCTCTCGTTTGCACTCTCGCTTTCGATCACTCGCTCACTCGTTCGCTAACACGTCCCAAATTGCGCTCTCATCAAAAATAGATTTAAGGCGTTAGATATAAGATTTCATGTAAACAGGTGTAAATAATTGTAAATAGTAAGGATAAGTTTTTATAAAACATGATAGCTAACAAGGAATATCAAAGTAGGTGGCGGATAAAAAAGAATAGGGTGACGGATAGGAAATTATGGATTGGAAAGGATAGACAATATGTTTGGTAGAGAACGGATTAACGAGGATAGGTAATTTCTTGGCACGGATGAGTATCCTAATACCCGTGATAGATATTAAGGAATGTCAAAGTAGGTCTCAGATAGAAGAGGATAGGGTTGCTGATGGAGATTCATGGAATTAAACGGATAAAGGATACATTTTTGAGAGAAAGGATTAAAGAGGATAAGCATTGATTGAAACGGATGAATTTTTAATCCGTGATAGGTGACGAGATCAAACCTAAATAGTTTGTGGATAAATCAGGATTGAGTCGCGAATACAAAATGAAGGATTGAAACGTATAAGTATAAAAACGGATAGTAATACACAAAAAAACGCATAGAGAAGGATTAAAATGGACAGTTTCACCGGATAAAATTATTATTGAAACGGATAGATGGATATCCAACGTAGACAAACGGATTGAAGAGCATATAAAAGTATTTAAAGGGATACTTGTGGATAGATGACGGATTAAAACGGATAAGGTTGCAATCCTTTACTTCCAGGAGGATATTTCATGGTCGATGTGGGGTTTCCAAAAGTATTCAGAAAAATATTGTCGCCATTGGGTACAGAAAGGGATTCAGTTTGAGAGGTAACGTTTCTTGCTATATGGGGATTCAAAAAGCGAGGACAAAAACGATATCGAATAAGATTAAATAATTATTGTCAAGTCGCTATTGAACAGGAACTTTTCGAATACTTTTCAGTGCAAACCTTCTTACCGGGTCATGTCGCTCACAGATATAAAGTTGCCTTGCTTTTATTGCCTTGAAGATGGAACTCACTATCGAAAGAGCCAAGTCACTAGTGAACCCTCGCGAATTAGTTCCTATGCGGGTTCATGTATATATAAAATCCTGAACAAGTTCCTGTGCATGACTTCCCGTCTCTCAATTCACTCTGAAGGAACTTGTACAAGTGTACAGGATCATTTAAAGGTTAGCTTGCATACAGGTTCCCTTGCATTGCAGGATCATGTACTGTTTCCTCCGCCAAATTCTTGTACAGGAATCGTTAAGATAACCTGTAAAGGAACATGTGTAGGATATATCCCGGAACATTCTATTGCTATAAGGGATAATATTTTGAGTAGTAGGTATATTAGGAAGTAGGTTTGAAAAAAATTTGTTTAAAAAAAAGAGAAACATTTTATTGAAAAATGTAATATTGTATGATGATAATAATGATTTCAGTTTTACAGTTTTCCCTAATGATGAAGCACCTAAAATTGGGCTCATTCAACATCTTTTGAGAGGAGGGGGTGATCACTAAGCACTGCGAGCATACTATAAAATAAAAATCTCATTTGGGGAGTAAACTCATTCATGCCTTAAATATAAATGTAGATATTAATAAATAATAAGAAGAATAAGAAACAGATTAGTAAGATTCAATATAAACGTACGTTTCATTTTTTTAAAGGTATCCATAAAATACATAGATCGGGTTCATCTGAGAGAGGATTAACATGAATATATAGTAGACTTAAATAAACAAAAACAGGACATAAAAAGCAGAAAT
The DNA here is from genome assembly GCA_932178445.1 of Andricus quercusramuli. Taxonomy (NCBI): domain Eukaryota; kingdom Metazoa; phylum Arthropoda; class Insecta; order Hymenoptera; family Cynipidae; genus Andricus; species Andricus quercusramuli. The sequence goes on from CAKNXH010001209.1 coordinate 211,024, forward strand.
TAAAATTATATTATGAACTTTCCCAGGCTGACTTTAAACAATAAAATTTTTACTAATTCATACGATAATTACGATTTAGAAACAAAGAGTTCTGGGGGCAAGTGTGAGATGGAGACGTACTTTATGTTTAATCTTCAAGTGAATTTACGAAAAAAGTGTAATATTGTTCTAGGACATAATTTATTTCCCGCTATAGAATGTAAATTAAGTATAGGTAAAAAGCTTTATTTAAAATTTATATCAAAACCCTTAACATTGTAAAATTCACTATATAGTCGTCCAGTATGACATTTCTTGTTAACCATTCATTGAGTATGTACCTAAATCACAGTTTGTGCTACTAATTGTTGCTTACATTGTATAATGTCATTGTTTTAAATGCTTGCGCGCATATGTATTGCAGATTATAGTCTAATTAACAAAAAATATATATATATTTAATATTTATATAATCATATATATATAATGTATACGTATAAAATATCTATAACATTAACGTACTTGTATTTGTTATTCGTCATGGTTTCAATTGTCAGATTTGTGGCAGCAACATTTTCATTTTTTTACACAATTACAAATTCGCAGTTATTATATTAAATATAATGTATAGGAACAAAATGCAATTTTTTTACAGAGATGTTGTACTGGATAGTGATAGAAAAAAATTAATTTAATAAATATTACCTTACGCTAAAGCTCATTTGCCACTACAACGGAAACTTGTCGCGAAAAGTATATTGCGTAGAAGAAGGATACTTTTTTTTCTTCTCTCTATACAGATTTTTTCCGTTCAAACGTAATTAATTTAGTTTCGAAACTGTATATAGGGTGGTCCAAAAGGTTTGTTTTCTCACAAAACGCTCCCATCAAATTGTCCCTATGTCTACTGAAATGAAGCCTATTTTTTAAAATTAAATATATATGAATGTAAAAAATGTAAACTTTTCAGGGTTCTAATACTGGAGTAATACTGAAACTTGAAAAAAATGTTAATTATCAATTCCATTAAAAGATGTGGTGCCGAAGTGCAGCGTTGGTAAACACAACCGCGGAGTACACGGACAATTTTTTACGTGAGAGTATTTAAAAATTCGACATTACACAATAATCTTCATCTCTTGTTTAAAAAATTTAAATAAGAATTTGTGAGGCCTCATTGAGAAAAAACTGCAGCCATTTTTGGACCAGCCTAAGGTACAGATAGCATTTACTAGTATATGTAGTCTGTATTTACAATAGTTCAGTATTTATAGACCTAAATAAAAAATGCTATACAAACTATAATCTCTCCGTTCCGCTGTGCAAAACCGCTTCTATTAAGGATGTTGTAAAGTGAAGAATAAATAGCAATTTATATATAATCCACGGGATAATAAATATTTCAGAGATACGTATATTGTACATTTACGTATATGATGACTATTTAATGAAATTATTTAAGCATACATATAGATTAAAAGATCCGGATATTTTTCTAAATCGTTTAGTGACACTTATTTAATCATCCTACGGGCAATTTCAGTTAAAGTTCGTTAATAATGTTCATGTCATACTTGCCCGATTTCCAACTTACTGACATTTTCTTTTGAACAACTCACGTCTACACAGAATGAGAGATCAAGCCGAAAATTTGGGAAATTGTATAAAAGGCACTAAGGAACGTTTGCATAGTCCAACATTTTCATAATTCATTTATGCATTTTTGAAACATTTTCTTTGTCTCATTCGTGAGGACGTGAATTATTCCGGAAAAATATCGGTAAGGTAGGAATCGGTCATGTACGATATGACCTTAAGCCCCGCTGTGTTCCGTTGAAGTATAATTTTCGTGTTTTTTGTGCCACAAACAACATGCAAGTTAGCAGAGAGAGAGAGAGAGAGAGAGAGAGAGAGAGAGAGCGGATAAGCACAACTGTGAAGTTAGCTGGTGATCATAGCTCGCCTCTCACATGCGGAGAACCTTTGGTCCGGTAGAAAGGGTTTTTGCGGAGCAATTTGCGTACCCGGCGTGCCTGCGCACGGTTGCCGCAGGTCTATCCGGGTTCTGCGCATATGAGAGCTGAGCTGTGGCTGCCAGTTAACTTCAAAGTTATGCTAATCCGCTCTCTAGAGCAAGGCCGTAGTCAGGAGGGGGGTTGCCTTCCCCCTTTCGAAATTTTGGAAACATCTACATAATAGATATACACTTTTTTCAGTGTGTGCGAATATGCCACTTGAAATTCCCTCCCGAAAATTTTTTCTGACTACGGCCTCCTCTAGGCTCATATCAGTGTAATTTATGGTTTGGATTTAAAGTTGAAATTGAAGTAATTGAACAAAACATAAGAAAACTGTTAGCAAATAAACGGAAAATTTGCTTCGCGCAGTAGTAATAAGATTTTTGGACATATACATCACCGGACATGTAAATTGGCTATGTAATTTATTTTGAGAAATCGTAAAAAAAAGAAACTTAAAAATATTTCACTTCACTTTGTCCTTAAAGAGCTTCAACAGCATAAATATATTTATATTCGCAGTATAATTATAATATAAAAAAATACAAAAATCTATTATAGGCAAATTCTGTAATTCGATCATCTAATGACCTATTACGACACTGTATCAACAACAATTGCTCGGTCAAGGCTTCCTAGGAAAAACAAAAACAAAATAAAAACTAGTTGGACGGATTACAAGTGGTAGCAACAGTGGGTACAAGTTGTGATTGAGTTCGCCCCGTCGACATATCGGCAGACGAGCTGTTACTATTCGTGTTGCTACTATTACCAATCGCATTGGAATTGCTGGAATTGGCAACATTTGGCTTTTGCGCAACATGTGTTTGGTAATGTTTGGCTAAATGAGCCTTTTGTCGAAAGCTTTTACCACACAGTGAACACGCAAAAGGTTTCTCTCCTGTGTGTGTCCTAATGTGTACATTAACGCTATACTTATCTTTAAAACCTTTACTACAGATACTGCAATAATGAAGAGATCTTTCCTTCCGTTGTACACTACTGGGTGAACCACCAGATCCTGTGGATTGCTGACTTGAACTAGTATTGCTACTAGTACTATTACTACTACTGCTACTTAAGAGTGAAGAGACGTTGCTGTTGGTTCCACTTGGGCTACTAGAATTATTGTTTTTACGCCTGCAATATTTCTTTCCGGATTTCGTTGTTGAATTACCACTACTACTACCACCACCACCACCACCACCACCACCTGGAACAATTCTCGTGTTCGATATCTGATTTGACGTTACTTGTTGTTGCTGATCAATTTCTGTCTGGGTAACAGCTTGTTGAAGCATTTCTTGTTGAGCAAGACTGCTGGCTGTTACCACTGTTACTGTACCAACTTGTCCCAAGTCAGCAGGTAAAGTGATAGTACCTAGACTACCACTGCTTGGATCTAACGTATACATCACTGTTGTTGTAGCGGAGACATTACAAACAGGTTCTAAACTGCAGTATGAGTCAACAACCTCATTCGCAATACTTTTTAATTTTTCATAGTCTCCCGGTCTGTAGGTTGGTGCATCCAGTTGGGATAATATGAGATCCTCATCCGTACAAGTATTTATCATCTCATCTTCCGATTGTTGTGATTCCTGTTGATGATGTTGTTCCTGTTGCTGCTGGTGATGATCTGTGATGATTTGCAATGCATTGCTGGCATTACTGGTAGCGGTAAGTGACATTGTGGAATTGGCCTGAGATGAGGATGAAACCACTTGTGTAGAACCTGTATACAATTTTCCTTGTAAAGCACTTCTGAGCAAACTTTCAGCTGAATCTGCACTTGAGACGTTTGCGGCAGAAACTGCTACCTGCTGCTGTACTTCATTTAAGTGATTTTGATCGGACAGTTTCCAATCATTATTATTGTCAACTAAGCCGTTAGATTGTGATCGACCACCAGTAACACCACCACTACACATATCTTTGCTTTCTACAAAGCCACTATCCTCGGTAGAATACTGAGACGGTGTAGCCGAAATCGTGTGAAATCGTTCTGAATTTATAGAGCCATCTAATCCAGTTCTATCATGATCTTGTTGTTGTTGTTGTTGTCGGTCCGGTAAGGATGCTGGTTCTAAGTTAAGAATTGCATCGAGGTCAAGATTTGGTCTTAATGACCATGAATCGGAGACTGTTGGAACAGGACTTTTGCAGCAATCTAAAGCATCCATGGAATCTGTTTCATTGTTCAGTACAGTGAGAGTATAAATAGCGCCATCCGTATTTTGTCTATCATTATTTGCACTGCAAGGTCTTATTAACACAGATTCACTGACAGTATTCACGTCTATGGTATCGGTGGCTTGTCCGGGAAGCGACTGATGATGACTGTTTGTATGAGCAGACCAGCAATATTTATTCAAATCTTCAAGAAGTATGTTACATGCTGATTCTTTGTTGTCATCATCCACTGCAGCAGTACTCCAGTAATCGCAATCTGATTGATCCATCGAGATTTGGTCATTTTGAATGTTGCCACAGTCGTGATTTCTAACCTGATGGTGATGATGATGGTGGTGGTGGTGGTGACTCAAGGAACTAGTAATTGTGGAAACTGGTGGTAAGGCTGTCAAAGTATTATTGTTGGTTTCTTTGATGAACGATGTGCCATGAAGTTCACGTTGATCATGATCCTCTCCTAAATTTAGTTGACGATCGTGCAAGAAATCCATGGTTCTACAGGTGCTGGTGGTGGTGGTGGTGGTTCGATGTAAAAGACTTTCTTCATCAGAAATTCCGTCCGCAGAGGTACAGTGCTGCGATGGAGGTGGTGAAACAACAAAATCAAAAAAGTCTGTCTTCTCAAGATCCTCATTGCCTCCACCAGGAGCAAAAGCCTCGGTCAAATCCATTTCTTCGATTGAGATTTATTGTTGCTGTACAACAAGATTCTCTTCTATTTTTCTCTTCTGTATTATAAGAGAGAAAAACAAGTACTTGTTGCAGATTCAATAGACAGATGTTGCATGCACATACAATTCTTGTTCTTACGAGTACATTAATCTTCCCCCGTCGCGTCTAGGAACCTTATTTCGAAGACCTGCGAACACAGAAAATAAATATTTTGTAAATATACTCGGATATACCGCGGTTATATTGGGAGCCAGTGTCATTTTCATAGATGGCAGTAGCTCCCAGTGGGACCCTGCGGTGGTTCTTTAACCTGTTTTTTAAAATGATATACATATAGCAATGGGGAAGATGTTCCAACTATTTTAATTTTGGCTGTATTATCCTGGTTAATGAACTAGGCATGATTTTGTTGAACGACCATTACAAATTATACAAAAATTCAACTGCTCGCGATCCAAGACAAATCCAAATATGGAAATAAAATCATGGAAATATGTATACTAGTTCGTGGAAAAACCTAACATAAAATCGCGGTGTTGACAACCCGTCCAATCGGATGACTTGAACGACTTCTGGAAATTATAAAAGATTTGAGGAATTTTTGGGACAATTCACTGACTTGAGGAGATTTCACTACATTTAAGAGACTATGTATATATTCATTTTACGAATTGTCTATTCATCTCACTACTCACTAGGGTGGACTGAAAAAAATAATGTTGGAAATCAAAAATAATAATATTCAGTAATATCTTTAATAATATCGACTTTAAAAGTTTTTTAATTTTAACATTTTTAAAATTTTATGTTCAAATCGTCCAAATTAGTGCATTGACATGTTGACAGGGGCACGTTTGGTCGGATTTGACACTTTTTTGGCAATGGAACATTAAATTTTCAACTCTTTGTGTACACCTCCTGGATAATGTATGTCGAAATTGAAAGAAAGAAAGCAGCAAAATTATTTTATTGGGGAGAAAATGAACATTTTTGGGAAAATAAAACTTTTTCCTTTCATTTTTTTAGGGTAAAATTCGAAAAACCGAAAGTGGCATTGTCTTTTATAAGCATTCTCCTACATTGTTACGCAAAAAAAAAAAAAATGAAAAATTCGTCAAAATTCGTATGAAGCCGTCAGACTCAGACGTCTTGAACTTCAGCCTTATCACTTTTCAAGAGGCGTTACAAAATTATTAAGTTACAAAATAAGTTACAAAATAATTTCAACCAGAGGAATAGAGTTCTTGAAACACTGATACACTAATGCTTCGAAGCCAGTCAATGAAACTTTCGATGACTCCTAACGAGTTTTTAGAAACCACTGTAGCCAAGTTGAAAAAATACATATTTCGCGATTATACTTACTATATTGTTATTCACATAGCATAGACTCACGCTTAAGATATATTTATTTTTACAGATACACACGAACCTATGAAAAATCGAAACAAATTTTGCGGCGGGATTCGAACTACCTAACACCCATCGAAGCATTTTATCCCTAACAACTAGACACCACGGCTATTTTAACATATTGAATATTTTGCACAACTTATTCGATAACTTATAAATCAGTTATTCGTTTCTGTGCTAGAGTTATTGTATTTCAAATATTTTGGAATTTGGAGGTCTTTTTATGAAAAATGGAATGCTTGTCCAGAAATTTGTCAAAATCTACTGAATACAAATTCGAAAACTGATGTTCCTAGATTGTATACCAATAATTCGATGACCTTTTTTCACTTTTTCGATAAAGTCTACGGTTCTTTAATCAAAAGTATACGAGATTCTACAAAAAAAGTGACCTATCCTTGAATGGTTGACTAGTCAAGTCAAGTTTCGACAACTTGTTTGCGGATCAGAGAGAGAGAGAGAGAGAGAGAGAGAGTACTATATAAATCGATATTGTTTTCTCTCGATCGTTAAGGTCTTGAACTTGGCTGCAGCACTCGTACGATTATGACGGAGATGGAACGAGAGAGGGAACGATCGTGTCACAATAGAGAGATACTGCTTTCATCCAATCACGATCTGTTTCATTTCTTTTCATCATACCTCAATCGAAAATTCGACTTTCGATGCCTGTTGAGCGGGTTGAAAATTCGATTGTCGACCCGCTCCACAGGAATCTCAAGTCAAATTTTCGATTATCTATATGATGAAAAATTGTATGCATGAATCGGGCCGAGGCAACGATATCACACAATATACTATTTCATCCCGCTATGTCATCACTTTTCCTCCCCAGGAATTAAAAAATACTCGGCTGAATTCGGCCATTTTCACTTCGCTCTAGACGCATTGAAAATCGATCTTTTGATAAAGGTATGATGAACAAAATTTTAAATACTTAAAGAAAAAGCGCATGTAAAGGATTTTCGAACAGTAAATTCTTAGTTTGGACCACTGTGCATTGTGCAGTGTCCAACAAACCATACGTGAAACTATGAATTACCCTTCTGATCGTCCTGGCAATTAAATATGTTATACTAGGTAAGTCGATGATGTTTTTCAGTGAAGCATGGTGGTAGTATCTCAAGATCATCTCATTAAAAAATCGGAAAACTATTTGAACATCTTTTTACATCGGTTTTCTTTGAAAAAAAATTCTAAAGTTTGCCGCCCGAGCGTATAAAGTAGGTGATTCGAGGCGAGTGTGAAGTTTGCCGCCGAGTGAAGCTAGGGTGTCAATTCTTTTACGGGTTCTAGGGCGGGACGGGTCCTGACAAGTTTTCCCCAAGTAGGTAAATGCTCTGCAGAAGCATTACTCGCCATGTGTGGCCCTTACCAGTTTACCCGATCAGGGCCACACCAGAAGTAGGAAAAACTGTTCAGTGACTAACCAGGCCCACATTTAGATTTCTGCACAAGTGCGATAACAGTTCCATGATTTGAAAAAATGTTGGGATAGTTAGCAAAACTTTTGAAAATAATTTTCATTTTTTAAGGTATTGAGTGTATTTAGGGTATTTTAGTATCGACTTCTTAATCCACGCATATTAACGGACTCCGTCTCTGGACCCTCTCATCTTTTTAGATTAGGACTCTATGCAATCTATTTGCACTTATGATTGACTGGTGTGATAAAAAATAGTATGTGACATTCAGCCCCTAAGTGACACTTTGTCTCGTGTAAATTGCAGTACTTGTTACGGCTACGCCTCGTCTCCGACTTGTGCTGCAACTTTCACACTAGGCCGAAAAAGTGCCACTTGGGGTCCTTGTATCACAAATAACTATTTTGCTCCGCGAAATCTCAGGATAGATATAGAAAATATTTTTATAGTAATAATAATATATTATATCTAAAAATTTAATACTTGACAAAATAAAAAAATCATATTTTGCACAGGTTATAAGGGACTTGAACTGAAATTTTTCAGCGCTAGGCTGTTTTTTTTCAATTTTTTTCCGAGTCACCATACTGCTCACTCTATTTCAACTGACTTCTGGAAATTTCAAGGGAATTCAATTGACTTGATGAGAATTCTTGCAAATGAAAATGAATTCAAGTTACTTTCTATGACTCCAAAGATTTATGAAGAATTCAGCAGCTTTGGGAGAATTCAAGTGACATTTAAATGAATTGAAGTGATTTCTATGGTCTTCAGATATTTCAGGAGATTTCATTACAATTTTGCACCTGACCTAATGAGACGATTCCTGTAAACATGCGCGTCGTACAAAAATGTACTATCCGTGTTGCGCATGATACTTTATGCCTAGTAAAGGAAAAAAAAAGAACAAACAAGAAAAAAAAACATTTCTGCTCCACACAACTCGAGAGCTAACGATTTTATTGCCTACACTTTTTATTGCTTACACTTTTCGTTTAAATTCTCCCGAATTCTGCTTTATGATTCGTTGAAACGAATTGAGCCAGAGCGAATTGGATGCATGTCAATTCACTTTAATTCGTGGTCAAGGTCATTTAGAAAAAAGTAAAAATTGCATGCCTCGAGACTCGAACCAGCGATCTCAAGTGTATAAAGTCTACAGGGCGATCACTGAGCTATGGGACTCGTTTATATTTATTTACAACGGATCCTTCATGTCGAGCGCGTTGGTTATAGATTACGAATTTGATTGCGAATAGGCCAGTCTTTAACGGTAATCGTGCTGGCAAATTCTGGCGAATTGGGGCTTGGCTTAAAATCTCGAAAACCTCCTAAAAATATTTCGCTAAATTCGGGCGAATAGGTCTTGTGAAGGCCCATAACACGCATGTGTTGCATAAAATAGATTTCATTATTTATTTAGCATATATCAGCTCTGCGCAATCAAAACACAGTAAACTCTCTAAATTTAAATTAGTAGAAATTTTACTAATTCATTCAGCACACTTGATTTTAATTGATGAATCAGTTAATCTCGGAAGCTTACTCATTCTAACAGTAAAAACACCGTCACTGAAGTTAATCAAATTTGCCGTAACTGCAATACAATTCTACTAACTTTCCGTGACTCAATTCTAGCTACAGCAATTAGTAGAATTGAACTGACAATCAGTTATATTTTATTAATTCAAATTTAGAGAGAGCGTCATTTTATTTAGAATTGAGTTGAGCACGTTTCCAGGTTTCTTTCAACACAAATAATACTTGTAACCAGTAATATTTAGTATATTTATATTTTTTCTAAAAATATTTTAAGAATTAAAAAGAATTGAGTGCATTTTGAAACTGTATATACTAAAATATAAATGATAAGTAAAATACCGCAAAGGAAAATATAGTGTACTAAAATAGTACACTATATTTTCCGGTTTTTTTTTTATTTTACGGTATGCTAGAGAGACATTGATATAAGTGTTGGTTGCGCAAATCCTTCTCCAAGTCTTGACTGCGTACTGTACTAAATTAATATCGATACAGTGCAGTGCAGTGCAGTGTAGGCGAGGCACGGGTATCCAGCAAGTAAATGCCAGGTATATGTAGGTAAGTAAGTATACAACTATACATATAACATTCAACAAAGTTTCGCGTTCTAGGCACTCTTTCAATTGAAAGTTCTAATCGAGGACGTATATAATAGACACATTCCATTAATTGAGCTAAATGTTTAGTTTGCAAAAGATGCTGTATGGTGTATGCGCACGTGATATTTTCATAATTTCGTAGATGTCCTGTAAGTCATCTTTTGATTTGTAGACAGTAGTACAAGAAGCAATTCACAAAATAAACACAAAACAGTGTCTGTCAATTGCTGAGTATCGATGATGCTGGTGCGCGTATTCCCAACAAAGTGTAGAAATCTCGAGCTTGTGCCTTCTTCTGGCTATAGAATAAGCCCATCCGAGTAAGAATTCAAGGGCAGTAAAACGAAAATTTCTAAAGTTGAATAGTTCATGCCACATTTAATTCAGTCCGGCAATACTCAAGTATAAATTCTAAACAATACCTTTCACGAAACTAAGTATTGAATAAGGTCAATGTCATTCAATGCCACTGTTCGACGAACTTTCAACTTGTTTGCTGTCTCAGCGTTTGATGGCGCAGAACCCGCTGAGAAGGGGTGCATTATTGAAATAGATTAAAATGATTGAAAATAATGTCCCCACGTTTTGAATAAAAATAAATGTCATTTTCTGTTGTTAACGTTTTGACTCATGAATGAACCTCGACTATTTGCATCCACTCCAATCCTGCTTAATCTCATGATGATTGCTCTCAATGAACAAATAAATACATTCCAATTTCGTTGAAGAAGGGAAAAACTAGAGGCAATTTCATTCCATTCGTTAAGTATAATTGTCAACATTTTAATCCAGAAAATTGCTATGTTACTTGAGGCAATCTCGAACAATTCCTCGTGCGGTCAATTCCACAACACTTTGAAATCAAATTAATGTCTTTTTTCGCCATATTTGAAATTCCACCAAAAATATCTGCAATGAAAAAAATCTGCGAAGTACAAGAGCCCTATAGAGATTTTTTAATCAAAATTTTATAAACCTACATTAAACATTATACAGCTAATTGGGATTATCTTACCAGGAATTTTATTCGTAGTAGAACTGCACTCAATTCGCGTGAATTTTTAAATTGATTTCAATTATTTCAAAGGAATTTCATTTTTCAAGGTTTACTGTAATGCTTTCTACTGAATTTTATAATAATATTTTACTCACTTTTCAAAAATTTGTTTACAATAAATCCAGGACTGCGCAGGATTTCCAGATTTTTGTGCTCATTCTTACGCACCCGAAAGTATTTACTAAATCTTAAAACACTCAGTATTTCCAACGGTCAAACTTAAAAAAAGGAAAGAGAGGGAATGAAACGCATGTGTTATTTAACTCTCTCCAATTCTACCCTTTGTCCTTAAAATCAGTCGTTCTGAAGTACTCTCAGAAGTCAGTCGTTTATTTGAAAATAGGGAAAGAATTTTTTAAAAGAAAATTTTCAAATGATTTTAAAAGAAGTTTTAAAATTTTCATTATTTGTCTATTAACTCTTTTTATGTGTGCAGATTCATTCAATAAAAGATTTTATAACCGCGTAACTAAAGTGAAACTTATTGGCTCGTGTTTTAGAGGTCGGCCGGCAATCGGCAAATGGGAGCATATCGTCTCCTATCTAATAGAACGCTGCTTAAGGCTGGTGACCTTATCAGCATAAATCACCCACCTATTAAGACTCTCGGCTTCCTTTCTCATGTCCTTATCCCCGCGCCCCCCTCCCCCCCAGTAACAGAAGTTTTGGTGGGACTGACGTTACAGCTTGACTCCACCATAAGACAAATCACTGCTTAATTCGGACATGATTTCGACTCGCAAAACAAATCTCGCGCATGCAGGTGATAGTTGGGAGTACAATCTAAACATGAATAATACAAACAATAAAGTAGCCTCGGAATGGACTGAAACTCGGATTGACCAAAGGCATGCACACGGTAAACGTAAAGGTCGTGTTTCGGGCGATGAATGGAGACTGGGTGTTTGGAATGCTAGAGGAGTGAATGATCTTAAGATAAGAGAACTACGAGAAACTATGCACGTAAGGAAACTAGATATTCTTTGTGTACCTGAGACAAAGAAAAAGGGTTGCGAATTTAGAAACATAGAAAATGGGGTGTTGAAAGGCGGTTATGAAATATGGTCAGGAGTAGATAGCGAATCGCATCGTAGTCAAGGGGTCGGTTTAATTATGAATGAAAAAGCAAGTCATCATCTCATAGAGCATAATTTTGTATCACCCAGATTGCTATGGGCTAGAATGAAGGTAGGAATCAGAAGATTATTTATCGTAGCGTGCTACGCACCAGTTGATAGCGATTCGAGGGAAGTTAAGGACGCCTTCTGGGACACTCTAAATGATACAATAAGTATTTTGGAGATCCAACAAGAAAAAATTATAACGGGGAAAAGCTAGTTAGCTTATGCTTAGAAAAGGACCTATTTATTACAAATACTTGGTTTAGACATAAAATGATCCACATGTACACCTGGCGCAAAGGAAATAGCCACAGCATAATTGACTTTGTTATTGCGGATGAAAGATTAAGAGAACTAGTTGAAGATAGAAGAGTCATGAGGGGTTCCGAATGCAATTCTGATCACTACCTTTTAGTCTGCAAAATAAACTTAGGGCGGGGATGGAGAAAAAAGAAAACAAAGAAAACGAAACAAACACGAATAAAAATTGAAAATTTACAGAGACAAGAAGTGCAAACAGAGTTTCAAAAGAGATTAACTGAACGCATAGATAGGGCAACGTGGGAAGCACTTATAAGCAATAAAGATATAGAGGGCGCGTGGACTTTGCTACGGGATATCATTGTCAAAACTGCGACCGAAGTATGTGGTACGGCGGTTGTAGGAAGAAAGTCTGGCGATGCGTGGTGGAACGATGAAATTGCGGCAGTCCAAAAAGAAAAGAAAGAAGCGCACAATAAAACAGTGAACATGACAGGTCTTAGCGATGAGGAGAGAAATAGTCTCAAAAATGTTTATACAGATACAAAAAGAGGAAAATTAAACGTCTAGTCAAAGAGAGTAAAGAGAAAACCAGAACAGAAGAAGAGAACAAAATAAAAAACTGCTTTGAAGGAATTATGAAACTATTATATAAACAGTTGAAGGAAAGTAAAAGTACAGAGTTTGTTAGCATGAGAAACAGCGAAGGTGAAATGCTATATGATATAGACGGGATAGTAGACGCTTTAAAAGACTCTTTCAAAGAACTATTAGGAGGTGAAGATATGGGGCAACAAAACTGCGACATAGAACATAATGCACTAGAAAATCCAATTGAAAAAGTCTGTGTCACTGAGGTCAGAGGTATAATTATGAAATTGAAAAACGGTAAGGCTGCGGGTATAGACAATATTAGCGCTGAAATGCTTAAATACGGTGGCGAGCACATACCTCACAGGTTGTGCGAATTGATAAATTTATGTTTCGAGACAGGAGAAGTCCCAGACGATTGGAGAAAGGCGATTATTGTACCAATATATAAAAAGGGAGATAAAAGCAACTGCAGAAATTACAGAGGTATCAGCCTACTAAGTACCGTAAGTAAAATATACTCAAAAATACTTATTCGTAGGGTAATGGAAATTACAGAAAAGAAGATATGGGAAGTCCAAAGTGGATTTATGCCTAAGACAGATCACAGAAAAAAGCTTGAGAGTAGGAAAGAAAGTTTTCTGTGCATTTATTGACCTAGAAAAAGCATTCGACACGGTGAATAGAAGTAAACTTTGGGAAGTCCTTAAAGAGCATGGAGTGAATGGAGGGCTTCTACAAGCAATAAAAACAATATATACAGGTAGTAAAGCGAGTGTAAGGGTAAATGGGAAACTGAGTGACTGGTTCGATATCACGCAAGGTGTGAAGCAAGGATGCGTTATGGCCTCGTGGCTATTTATCATATTCATGGATAAGTGTCTAAGAACGGCCCTCTTCGACGAAGAAGGTGTAGATCTCGAAACCGTCAAGGTACGTGGGTTGGCTTTCGCAGATGACAAGATTGTTATGGCAGAATCAGTCGAAGACTTGCAAAGAATGTTGAATAAACTTAATACAAGCATGAAGAACATGGACCTCAAAATTAACGTGAATAAAACGAAAGTCATGGTGTCTGAGGGAAAAAGTGAGAAAACAATATGCAACATTGTCCTAAATGATGAGAGATTAGAACAAGTTGACAAGTACGTATATCTAGGTAGTCTATTCACTAGCGACGGAAAAATAGATGGGGAATTAGATAGGCGCATAAAGAAGGGTAAGCAGGTTATCGGTAGAGCAGGGTCCATCCTCACAAATGAAAACATATCAAAAAAGCTAGAATGGCCATACATAACTCTATTTTCGTACCGACTGTACTATACGGTAGCGAGACATGGACCTGTCAAGAAAAGGACAGGAGTAAAATCAGCGCGATCAGCATGAAACCTTTGCGCAGAATATGCGGAAAAAGACTGATGGACAAAGTACGAAACGAGACAATCCTCAAAGAATGTGGTACAGGGGAGACAGTAATTGACATATGGGAAAGAAATCAGCTAAGGTGGTTCGGACATCTTGAAAGAATGGAAGATGAACGACTGACCAAGCAAGTGTATAAAGGTAAAGTAAATGGCAGAATGCCCAGAGGTAGACCACCGAAAGAATGTTTAGAATCTGTGAATGAGACACTAATACGAAGAGACATAAGAAGCCATAGAAATACAAGAGCCTGCATGTATTCTGAATAAGTCTAAAAATAATTCATGGGAAGCCATTGTCGTGCTCTTGAGATCAATTATCGAGGCCACTTTATTGTACGGTGCTGAAGTATGGTCTATGCGTTATCTTGACGATCTTAACGTTGTACAAAACAAATGTTTTAAACAATTATTCTACTGGCCCAGAAATACTCCTGCGCACTTTATCCGAGTGGAAACGGGATTAGATCAGGTGAGCGTCAGAGCGTTCGAACGCGCCTATAATTGGTGGATTTCTCTAACAAATATGAACGACGACAGGTTGCCTAGGATTTGTCTGAGGAGCCTCTTCGAGTTGGACCAGGCTAGTGCCGCAAGTATAGAATTTAATTGGGCTTCGCAATTTAAATCCCTACTCGAATCTATCGGCGAACTTGATACATGGAATCGGCAATGGAGTCACCCTCATATGGTTACGGTAGAAAAGTCAAACATATTAAGTAAGTGGGCAAATAATATGTTTA
Source organism: Andricus quercusramuli (assembly GCA_932178445.1). Lineage (NCBI taxonomy): Eukaryota > Metazoa > Arthropoda > Insecta > Hymenoptera > Cynipidae > Andricus > Andricus quercusramuli. The sequence continues at coordinate 226,058 of CAKNXH010001209.1, forward strand.
GCACTGCTATTGATCGTGTGACCAAATCCAACTATAACAGCCAATTTAGAAACATAAGTCAATTAAACCTTACTGAACCTCATCTATATTTTAACTGTAATATGGGTAAAAAGCGGGTGGTTAGTCAATTGAGACTTTCAGACTCCACCAAGATCAGACTATATTTTAGTGGTTCGGCATATGTGATTGATTCAAATCAAATTTGCAGTCTGTGTAACTTGATGGAGTTTGAGGATCTTTCGCATTTCCTACTCCTTTGCCCTATCCATAAAGAATTCAGAGCACACTACATTAAAAAATACCTAGAAGGGACAAGTACTGACATAGAGTCTGTCGAGCGCCTTTTAATTCCACGAAATATTGACCACCTGAATGACATTTTTAACTACATTGTACAAGCGCTGAGAGTTAGATCTTTTATTATTAATGAGTAAGAGTCTGATTTTAAGTACACTGACCTTTTTTATGTACATTGATCTGTTGCGTCGCGTGCAAACATTTTATTTATTTACTTCTTTTAGATTTTACAGCTATAATTTAGGATTATTCTGATACGAGCGCAAACTCGAGACCTCCTTGTAAAAGCCAGCGGGCACATTACAAGGAGCGAAAATTAAGTGGAATTGCGCAGACTTGCTTTTTAGTGTGAATCATATCTTATTTTAGTTATTTTATGTGCTATTTCTTTTGTATCTCATTTCTGAATTTGTTTAATAAATTTTATCTATCTATCTATCTACAAGAGCCTGCATGAAAAAATGCATGGACGTGAATGAAGCTAGAGTAGTATGCCAGGACAGAAATGTGTGGCGACAAATAGTTTATAAACAGAGTGACGATAGAGTGAATGATGCCTGAAACAAAGACCTTGGATACTAATGGGCCCAAGTGGGGAACCATACATAACAATTTTGTGAGGCTCCTCACTTGGGGTGATCGCTAGAGAGATTGATCAGCAACCTGGGTCGGAGCAGTGTTGCGGAGTGAACGTGTAATTTATATAAATGACACGAGAACTCCAGATCAATCTAAATCATATATACCTAACACCTACGTACCCAACTACCCTGTACCCATATACCGATCTACCTCGTACCTACATACCTATTTCACTACTTCCCAACCCAGCAAGTCACGCCTACCCCGGAAGGGAAATGGCTTAATGGTATAATAATAATAATAATAATAATAAAGGCGTAGGGATGTGGCGACCCCATCGCCCGAGAGCTCCTGCTCTTGCAGTCAGCCGCGTTGCTTTGGGCTAACTCCCCAATGCAACGAATTATGCGGTTACGACACAAGTATCGCGCAGTGCCACCCACAATAGGCCTCTCTCGGATGGAGGCCATGGTTCAGTTGGGAGTGGTAATAGGAACGAACCGAGGCGACGACCAGGCAATGACCCCGGACAAACGCGAGAACATCGATTTAAATGGTCGGACCAACTCAAGAGGGACCTTCTTACCTGTTGGCAAAGAAGCTCACCGGCGCGGAGAGGATTCATGAAGAGGTTGCATGACCGTTGGGGCAATATGCACCCGGAATATGCTCATAAAACGCCTCAGTATTTGAGAGATCAGGTATCCTTCTTGCGAAAAAACGGATATGAAGCTGTTTATCAACAGGAAGAGGAGCAACATCCTCCAGCGAACATTCCACCCGTTCCAGCAAGACCACCTTTGCAGATAGCCGATAATGTCAACATGAGAAGTAGGAGATCTATCCACCAAAAAGTCTTCCTCAGGATGGACAAATTAGCTGAAGCTAACCAAGGCTACAAAGTCCATCTTATAATTCTCATAATCGGCTGCCTTGGAGGTATGAAAGCTTCATTTATTAGCCAACTCAACAAGATTCCGGCTTGCCAGCGTCACGCTCATTTCATCGCGAACCGGATGCAAAAGGCTGTTCTCCTGGGATCACTCCATCTGGTCCGTCAACACTGTTCCTCTTAAATTCTACAAAGATTGGTAGCTCTAAAAAAGTATCCAGAGGTGAAACCTTCATCTCCAACTGTCTTGTCTGCCGCGTAAGGTCATCCGCGGCTAGAGACCTGACTCCAGGGAACAGTGTTGCCCGATGTTATCACGCGTAAATTTCCCGCTCTTGCTTACCTTCTAGGACAGAAGGAGCAGAAGCGGATGACGTACACGTTCCAGTAGCTTTGGGATTGGTTTCTTTAAGGAATCATGATCGAAGCTTCCGGAGCCTACAACTTCTCTAAATAATCTTATAACATCAATTTCTCACAAGCGGCTATTTTCTATTTAAATCATTTTGCTTACATCATTCAATCCCGCCATGTTTCATTTTGTGGGTTCTTGAAATTTATTAAAAACTTTGTGTAAAAAGTTTCTTCATATGGAAGCGGCCGCATGAATATGGCCCTTATTACCGGTATGGAATTACATATCCAGAGGTATATAGCCGGATGAATTCCCATCATTTTAGGCCCAAAACGAAATCCCTAAATTTAAAAATGAATCGCCAGGGCACTTTTGAAGTTGGTTGTTCGAAAAATTTTTTATCGAGAAAGATGCATCTAAACTTGGCCAGTGCCATAAGCACACGTGTTATGATTTTTTGTTGAACAAGAAATATACCTACTTCCGGTTACTTTCTGGAACTAGAACCGATCATAAGGGCCTTTTTCATGCGGACGCCCACATACATTTTATTATGAATAATTTCCTCCAAATTATTTGGCCAACTTTGGTTTCACATATCCATATACAGTTATACTTGACATTCTTTTTGCACCACAGATGTTTTTGGTGGGACTTGGTGTTTTTTGTATTTGAAAAAAGTAGACACGCTGAATTAATTTAATTTAAATCACATTACTAATTTATTGAAAATGAAAAATGAAATTATATATTTGAATAATTTTTGTTGAAAATTAATTAAATTAATTAAATTAATTAAATTGATTCATCCTTTATTCAATTGGATGGTACCATATTATTCAATTAAAATTTCGAATGAATTTGCCAATTTCAATTTAAAATTGGAAGAGTGCGATAGGTTCACTGAATATAACCGATGCTTCATTTTCCATAAAATTTTATAGAAGTATATTTTTCTTCTGGAATGAAAAATGCACTATTGTTTAATCATCCTAAAAGAATTAAATTGTTCATTATACCTGTGCTCACCTCTGCAGCCTATAATCCATCGAACAGATTTACACCAAATTTTAAAGAGAAGCCTGCAGTAACACATTCTCGATATATTTTTCAGGAATTTTCTATATTTTCAATAGTTTTGAAAGTGTTACTATTTATGACATCTCGGAATTTTCATTGTTTACACTCAATACGTGAAATTGTAAAAGCCATTCAAGATTTCGAAAATCCTTGAAAAATTGATCGAGAAAAATCTGTTTTTACTGACTTCTCGTCAAAATTTTGTACTAATCGGTTCGATAGATTAGGTTGTCACGTTGAAGACAGGTGAAATAACTAGATTTTTTAACATAAGATTAATAAGGATATTTAATTTTTCTAAAATACATATCGAGATAATGCTGGCATAGATTTATATAGTTTAAATAATAGGAAAAAAGTGTAGATAAAAAAGTCATAATTTTTAAATGTTTTTTGAAATTTTTTTTTACCCGCACTCAACTATGCAGTATGCACCCTAATTTATTGAACCAATTCACACCAAATGAGAATTCTGTAGTAACATGCTCGTTAAAATTTCGTAAAAAATGACTTCGATAGGCTATCCTGCCAAGTTTCTGTCCACAGTTTCTAATAAGATATTAACATCAAATCATGTCCAAACTTATTTTTCAATGGTTGATCAGTCAGCTGCCAAGTTTCATTAAAAGCGGTTGATAATTGCGCTGACAATCCAGAAAAAGTTAAAAATACATGACTATTCCAGATATAAGGAAAATCAGAATATCGACGTGGTATTCTTTTCAATCTTGAAAAATGTTGAATTTACTCCAATAAAAATTGATCATTTTAATCAATTTCAATGCACACCTTGACACTGTTAAAAATAGTATTAAACTTAAAATCCCAATGTATATTGAAATTAATATCTCAAGCATATGAAGTCGTTATTGAGGTTCGTGTTTATTAAATTTCATGTACATTCTCTCTAAATCTGAATCAGCGATAAGTATACCGCTAATTCAAATCAGCGTATATACGCTGCTGGAGCAGCGAAATTTAGCTGTTGATCAGTGACATTTCACTAATTAGCAGATGAATTTCGCTGATTTACCAGCGTATATACGCTGATTTGAATTAGCGGTATACTTATCGCTGATTCAAATTAAATAAATCACAGACCTGACCTACACTGTTAAAAATTTCCGTATATAACTTCCACTAAATGTATTGGAAGTTTATTTCCAAAATGAACGGATGGGTCGGTGTCCAACGTCAGGATACGGATACAGGAGGGGTGCTACGTAATTTTGGGGACACAACAAGAAAAAATTATAACGGGGAAAAATTAGTTAGCTTATGCTTAGAGAAGGACCTGTTTATTACAAATACCTGGTTTCGACATAAAATGATCCATACTTACACCTGGTGTAAAGGAAATAATCGCAGTATAATTGACTTCGTTATTGCAGATGAAAGACTAAGAGAACTAGTTACAGATACAAGAGTCATGAGGGGGGCCGAATGCAATACTGATCATTACCTTTTAGTCTCCAAGATGAACTTAGGGCGGGGGTGGAGAAGAAAGAGAACCAAACAAACGAAACAAACGCGAATCAAGGTCGAAAATTTACAGAAACCGGAAGTACAAATAGATTTTCAGAATAAGATAAACGAACGCATAGATAAGGCGATTTGGAAGTCGCTTGAATGCAATAAAGATATAGAGGGCGCGTAGGATTTATTGCGGGATACCATTGCTAAAACTGCGATTAAAGTGTGTGGTATGGCGAGGGTAGGAAGAAAGTCTGATGATGCGTGGTGGACCGATGAAATTGCATCAGCCCAAAAAGAAAAGAAAGAAGCGCACAATAAAACAGTGAACATGACAGGTCTTAGCGATGAGGAGAGAAATAGTCTCAAAAATGATTATACAGATACAAAAAGAGGAAAATTAAACGTCTAGTCAAAGAGAGTAAAGAGAAAACCAGAACAGAAGAAGAGAACAAAATAAAAAACTGCTTTGAAGGAATTATGAAACTATTATTTAAAGAGATGAAGGGAAGTAAAAGCAGAGAGTTTGTTAGCATGAGAAACAGCAAAGGTGAAATGCTATATGATATAGACGGGATAGTAGACGCTTTAAAAGACTCATTCAAAGAACTATTAGGAGGTGAAGGTATAGGACAACAAAACTACGACATAGAACATAATGCATTAGAAAACCCAATTGAAAAAGTCTGTGTCACTGAGGTCAGAGGTATAATTATGAAATTGAAAAACTGTAAGGCTGCTGGTGTAGACAGTATTAGCGCTGAAATGCTTGAATACGGTGGCGAGTACATACCTCACAGGTTGTGCGAATTAATAAATTTATGTTTCGAGACAGGAGAAGTCCCAGACGATTGGAGAAAGACGATTATTGTACCAATATATAAAAGAAAGGGAGATAAAAGCAACTGCAGTAATTGCAGAGGTATCAGCCTACTAAGTACCGTAAGTAAAATATACTCAAAAATACTTATTCGTTGGGTGTAGATCTCGAAACCGTCAAGGTACGTGGGTTGGCTTTCGCAGATGACAAGATTGTTATGGCAGAATCAGTCGAAGACTTGCAAAGGATGTTGAATAAACTTAATACGAGCATGAAGAACATGGACCTCAAAATTAACGTGAATAAAACGAAAGTCATGGTGTTTGAGGGAAAAAGTGAGAAAACAATATGCAACATTGTCCTAAGTGATGAGAGATTAGAACAAGTTGACAAGTACGTATATCTGGGTAGTCTATTCACTAGCGACGAAAAAATAGATGGGGAGTTAGATAGGCGCATAAAGAAGGGTAAGCAGGTTATCGGTAGAGCAGGGTCCATCCTCACAAATGAAAACATATCAAAAAAGCTAGAATGGCCATACATAACTCTATTTTCGTACCGACTGCACTATACGGCTGCGAGACATGGACCTGTCAAGAAAAGGACAGGAGTAAAATCAACGCGATCGGCATGAAACCTTTGCGCATAATATGCGGGAAAAGACTGATGGACAAAGTACGAAACGAGACAATCCTCAAAGAATGTGGTACAGGGGAGACACTAGTTGACATATGGGAAAGAAATCAGCTAAGGTGGTTCGGACATCTTGAAAGAATGAAAGATGAACGACTGACCAAACAAGTTTATAAAGGTAAAGTAAATGGCAGCATGCCCAGAGGTAGACCGCCCAAAGAATTGTCAGAATGTGTGAATGAGACCTTAATCCGAAGAGACATAAGAAGTCATAGGAACACAAGAGCTTGCATGAAGAAATGCATGGACGTGAAGGAAGCTAGATAAGTATGTCAGGACAGAAGGGTTTGGCGACAGTTTGTAAACAGAGTGACAATAGAGTCATTGACGCCTGAAACAAAGACCTTGGATGCTAATGGGTCTAAGTGGGGAATCGTACCTAACAATTTTGTGAAGATCTTCACTTCTGGTGATCGCTAGAGAGATTGATCAGCAACCTGGGTCGGAGCAGTGTTGCGGAATGAACGTGTCTTTTAAATAAATGACATGAGAATTCCAGATCAATCTAAAACATCTATATTTAACACCTATATACCCATATACCTTATATCCATACACCGACCCACTTTATACATATATACCTACTCACTATTTTCCAACCGAGCAAGTCACGCCTACCCCGAAAGGCAAATGGCTTAATGGTATAATAATAATAATAGGGTAACGCTACAATACATAATGTTGTAGTTTTCAAATGCAACGGATCATGCAGCGATACATGGGTCGGATGAGGCGCATGCGCACAATTTTTGACTCATAAACGCTACAATACATGTATTTGAATTCTCGACGGTGACTTCACGATTTACGACACTCACATCACATGTATTGCAATTTCGGCATTCCAATACCGTGTTTGCAATTTTGCCTTACGGTTGTAGTGTAGAAGCGTTGGAGAATTCCAAACATTTTTAACAAAACTACAATCAACTGTACTCACATTAAATTTCTGCCATTCAGGGCAAATTTAGGAACGAGTTCCACATGTACGTTACACTTTAATAAAACACTTTAACACTTTAAAGTTTAAAGTTTACAGCTATTCATATTTTAATGTATATTAAATTTCAACTACCGTGTATGTAAATGACTTCATATACATTTATATTAAATTTAATACAGATTTTTCTAACAGTGTTCTTACCGGAAAGAATAACGCCATTGTCAGACACGCCATGATTCCTAAAGTGCTTTGAAGAAAACCTTTCCAGAAGAATTAGCAGTACACAGGAAAAAAATGAAATTGAACAGCTGGGTATTCAGTGCAAGAATCGTTTAATGATGACGAAATTTTAGGAAAGATGCAGGAGTCAAACTATATTGAATTGTACTGAACTAATTTCAGCTTTTATCTTGAGCTCATGCTAAGAAATTCGCACTTGTAAGCAATCATCTGTTTTGCGCACTTGTATTACAAGTAGCTATCAGGTCTTAGCTGAAGTGATCAACTTGTGTCTAAAAATTTCAAATGAATTGCGTTGTGCGTGGTGCAAAATCCCCTCTCTTAATATGAATCAGTGAAAACTTGACTGAATGAAATATTAGTAGGACATTTGTTTGACTAACGAGTGATTTCTGACTTATTCACTATAGTCAATTCGATAAAACTAGAGTAACACATATGAAATATAACCTCTCCAGTTTTACAGTAATGCGTTGTTATGATTATTTTAATGAAGTAGCAAAAATGATTTTTCAATCGAATGAATTGCACATGACTACACAATATGACTCCTCTAAGAAAAGATATGACAGGAAAAAAATAACAGGTCGTAATTTTTGTTTGTCTTTTTTTTTCCTGTAGTTCTTTTGCGACCGCAGAGAAACGACAGGTGAAACGACAGACGAAAGTGACGGACCCTAATTGGCCTTCATTTATAGTAATATCGCGCACACGTCATGTGCGTCGCACGCGTCTTGCGCGGACCAAGATTATTTGGGTAAATTGAGACTTTCAAAAATATATCATAAATAACAAAAACGAAACTAAATGCGTTTTTGCTGGGCTTGTTTTTATAGATTTTTAACCACATAATGGCATTTTCTCTCACTCTGTGGGCCGCGGCCATTAGAAAAAAGGTATAGTTTAACAGAAAATTAAATAATTGAAAGAAAATAATCATGAAAAAAGTTAGTTTAAGGGTATGTGACACAGCCAAATACCTACATTGCTGACCTCACTTTTTCAATTTTCCGAATTTTTTTTTGAATCTAAGAACTTTTTTTGTAAATAAAATTTGGGGCTAAAACTTTGGAAAATGTATGAGAAGACAATAAACTACGTTTATGTACCTTATTCGAGGAAGAACTTCGCAAAAAATTATTTTCGAAGAACTTAAAACTGGGTGCATTTTTTGAACCTAAGAACTTTTTTTATAAGTAAAATATCGGCTTCAAACTTTGAGAAATGCAAGAGCTGACAGTAAAGTACGTTTATGTACATTATTTGAGTATAAAAGATGCAAAAAGAAAAATTCCAGCTAAGTGTCAACTCCGGTTCCGCTTGCCAGTTCGGTCGGTATTTTTGCGATGGGCACGACAATGCGAAGTCTGGCGGCCACTAATCGAGGCTCTATCAGCTGACTCGTCTACATCTGAAATATGGGGTCCACGCTGTCAAAGATTGATGATCCGGTGTTCTTACAATAATATTTTTTGAAAGTTGTGTCCAGCATAAAAGTTGAGTGAAATATATAGTTTCAATGTTGAATTATGTAAGTATTGAAGTCGCTATTGGCCTCGTTCAGTGGCCGCCAGACTTCGCATTTTCGTGCTCATCGCGAATACCGACCGAACTGGCAAGCGTTGTTGACATTTAGTTGGAATTTTTCTTTTTGCATCTTTTATACTCAAATGATGTACATAAACGTACTTCACTGTCGGCTCTTGCATTTCTCAAAGTTTGAAGCCGATATTTCACTTATAAAAAAAGTTCTTAGGTTCAAAAAATGCACCCAGTTTTAATTTTTTCGAGAATAATTTTTTGCGAAATTCCTCATCGAATAAAGTACGTAAACGTAGTTTATTGTCTTCTCATACATTTTCCAAAGTTTCAGCTTGAAATTTTATTTACAAAAAAGGTTCTTAGATTCAACAAAAAATTTGGAAAATTGAAAAAGTGAGGTCGGTAATGTAGGTATTTGGCTGTGTCACATGCCCTTAATGAAAGATTTTTGTAATGGCTGATACCCGGCCACCAGCTAATGGCCAGCTAATGGCTTACAGGCTTTTCGATAACGGCCCGATCTCCTAAACCCCACGACATGTAAAGATGCTTTAATGAGCTTATGATCTTACCAAAACGGATTGAGGTCCAGAAAACGTCCAGTCTATCGGATAGGACTCCTCTTCATCAAAGTTAGTCGATAATGCAGCCGTATTGAAAATCGGGAACGAGAAATCGCCAGCTAAGAAAATAGTTTCCCTTCATTGGTGCCTGGTATAACCTATAAAAAACAGTAATGTTATATATTATAAATTATGTTAAGCACTTTGCGCTTCGAGGAATATATAAGAACTTCTGCTGTAACTTTACAGTATACTTGAAGTAAATTCAGTAGGAAATAAATGTGCGAAAACTGTGTAACGTAAGAACTTGAGGAATTTTTATTTTGCAACATCCACCTAAAAAGTTGGCGTTTTTAGGCTTATAAATAGTGCCTGAAGAACCTTTACTACAGCAGACTGTGTGTGAATAATTTTTGCGCACGCGCAGTTTGAAAATTGGCTTAATTTAGGCACTAGTGGAAAAGCTGCGCATACGCACTTTCGAGATTAAGTTCTTCATGTGACTCCGGTGCATTAACGCGTTTTCATGCGACAGCGTAGAGTATCGTAATGTTGTACATTACGATACAGCGGAAGATCACTCTTCACATTACACTCCGCTGTATCGTAATGTACAACATAACGATACTGTACGCTTTCGCAACAAACCTTGTAAATGCACCGTCGACATATAAAATAATATATGCGCCAATGAGCAGAATTCGGGACTTCACGCGACTCGCTTACAATGCTCGCAGGACTTATCTCGCCTCGGCTTTGCCTCGGCTTCGATCATCCTGCGAGCATTGCCGCTTGTCGCGTAAAGACCCTCATTATGCACCTCGGCGCATAATATACTATTAGGCACTGGCATTAGTAACTTTATGTGACATCGGTGCATCAACGCGTCTTTATGCGACAGCGTACAGTATCATAATGTTGTATATTATGATGAAGCGGAAGATCACTGTTCACATTACACTCCGCTGTATCTTAATGTACAACATTACGACACTGTACGCTGTCGCAACAAAATTTGTAAATGCATCTTTGTCAAACACAAAATAGCATATGCGCCAATGAGCACAATTCGGGTCCTCACGGGACTCACTTACAATGCTTGCAGGACTTACCTCGCCTCGGCTTCGATTGTCCTGAGAGCATTGCCGTTCGTCACTTCAAGACCCTCATTATGCGCCTCGGCGCATAATATACTATCAAACACTGGTGCAAATATTTTCTTGAAATAAATTTTGATTTAACTTGAACAAATTTTTTATTGATTCAAGTTTTGGTTTGAAGGTTTCGTAGCCCCGGGCTGAAACGCTTGAGGTTTTTTTTCAAACATTTTTTTACAACCAATTTTTTCTACAAATTTTCATTCTTTATTTTTTTAACAAATTTTTTTCAAAAATTTGTTTCAAAAAAATTTTTTTTTCAATTTTTTTTCAAAAAAATTTGTCCACGATGCAATATAAAATTAGTCTTTGTCGTTAACTCCTCCTGACAAAACTTTTCCGTACGGACGTTGCAAAAATTAGCGTGCGCATAGGTGATTGGTAACTCGTGTGATTGCATCATTCGTCTGCGGCTCGAAGCACTCGTCTACGTTTTCGCACTCGCTTCGCACTCGCTTAGCTCGTGCGCTAACCACTTGCACACAAGTACCTATTTTGCGCACTTGTATCACAAATAACTATTTCTACATGGAAAATCAAGAAAAAGTTAGCGATTTGAAATAGAGTTGCAAAGGTTGCAAAGGTCAGGGAATTTTCATCAGAGCTCTTACAAATATGGAATTCGAAAAATTGAACCTGAATCCTTTATTTCGAGGAAACCAGGTCAACGATAAAATATGACATAAAAGTACTAAGTGCCTAGTGCTCTACCCAGAGTTCTTGCATTTTATGGGGCTTGGAATAGAGCTGGAGCAATTTACAACTTAGTGCCGGAAGACAGTGGAAGGACTAGAAATATTCATAAGTGGATCCCTACTTCTAGACATTTTGCAAATCCTCAGTTCGGGATTTCTAGATGTCTGGAATTCTTTTTGAAATTTCCAGTGTTCAAAACTGGTTTTAAAATTCGTATTTGTCTCCATTTTTCTTTCTAATTTAAAGTTTCAACTTGAATTTGTTTTATTCCATTATTTACCAAGCTTTTCTGCCGTACAAACTAAAAAGATACGTAAGTGACATTGTCGCTTAGGTCGACTTTTCCATTGCCAAGTTTAAGAGGATAACCCTGAACCGCAAAGTCACTTATGTATCTTTTTACCTTGGACGGCAGTTTTGGCCTCTAAATATTATTGATAATGGATAATGAAAAATTAGTCAGGTAAAAACTCGAGGAATTTTTTCAATTATTTTGTGCCTCCACCCTATAGTAAATGGAAAAAGAGTGATATCTGATTTTGAAATACAGTACATTATATGAAATGCCTAATTTTGTGTACATATATTACATATATATGTTTAGGAATTTCAATCGTTACTTTCAAGTTTTATGCGAAAAATAATTCATAAATATTTTCGAGCTCTAAAAATATTTTTTGTTATATATTTAATTTTATTTGATACGTATTATTAGTTGCTACGCTCCATGGGAAATATTTGTATCGTTAACTAATTTTAAAGATGATAAATGTATACCTTAAAAAGTAAAATAAGAATGTACTACTTTGAATGGTATGATTACAAACAAAATTTGTTGTATTTTTGTCCACTCTGATAACAGGGACAATACAGTTTGAAGGTCAAATGTCCCAACGAATCTTGTAATTTTAGAAATTTTGGATTGACACTTTAGCATGAAGATTGAAGACGTAAAATTACATTTTCTACTTGCAAATCTGCCACTCCAAAGTAGGTAGTAAGTAAATAATTACATTTTATCAAGATTTGTAAAAGTACAAAATTTGCCAAAAATACATTTTCCGGATGTAACCCAACGTTTTGAAATAGAGAACTGACATCATTCCTGGCATGGTGATTTTACAGAATGGCGTTAGAAACTTACAAGAAATTCTCTTACAGTGCGTATCCCAAATTTATTGTTGTTTCAGCATTTGAGTAGCTTTATATCACTCGCGTCTACCACATCAACAAAAGTGACATTAATATAATGAACACCGCATAACACTTGTTGACCCCGCTATCTTTATGCTGTGTCTACAAAATGCTCCTCTTCCATATTGTAATAGTAAACAATGATAATTTTTGCTTTCAAAATACAATTCACATCTACTTGAAAATCCCAAATTATGTGAAAATGGTGACCAATATAAAAAATGAAATATTATTCCCACGATTTTTCATTTTAAATTTGAATAATAGGGGATATTTCTAGTCGACATATAATATATGGCTGGAAAGACACTGACCGGCTTCCTACAGCCTATGTATGAGTTGTATGACCTATAGATACTGACATTTCCTTCAAAAGGCCGGCCGCATGCATGCATTCAAAAATGTTTATAGGCTGATTGCGCGGAGGAGCGGGAGAACATACAATTTTTACAAGCAGAATCCAGTAACCAGGTTCCGGAACAATTGCTCGTTGTATTTATTATTATTTTTTTAATGATAAGGCTCGGAACATATGTATGTATACGTCCATATTGAAACGATCTACTTTATCGATATGGAGGTACGCATAGCAGCACATACTCAGGTATATTTCCTACATTTCCCAAAATAATCCAACCCTTGAAAAATGAGGATATGAGTTTCTTTCCAAGTTGGTATACATTTCCCATTGGAAGTTACATAGATTTTTACTTAGAAACAACTCATTTCATCCTAAACAATAAAAAGAGCCTGTACCCGTGCAGAAATGTGGTCTTGGCCTGTAGGCTTGGCAAAACTAGGCCCCGTCCTGGCGATCTATCCTGGGCCCAACTCGTATAAAACGCCAAATCTGGCCAGGGCCCGGTTATATTGCCAGGCTTGGTGCAGGCTTGTCCCTAGTCTATAATCGATTCCTAGCCATATTATATTTTCTCAATTGAAAATCAAATTAAGCAGAAATATTTTTTTCTCAAATTTAAAGTTGACAAATGAATTCACTCTTTTACTAGTTTTCCAAATAGTGGTTGTATGTGCAATTATTTTTCAATTCAAGACCGTCATATTTGTTTTATAATTTAAAGTTTTTAACAACATTACATAAATCAACAACATATTTACACTTTATAATTTGACGAAAAAGTTTTCTCAGTTTCAGGTTAGAAGTCACGTGCAATCTCAATCATCACCATCACCACTAATATTAATCACTCACTCGGACAATATTCATAAATTGAGTTTGGCTCATACTAACACTCAAATTTCGTTTCAAGAGACTTGAAGAATTTTAATTTTCACAGAATTTGCCACTTTGTAGAGTTCCACACTTGAAACTTGCAAGTAATAAGAAAACAAAGAGAATAATACTACGCCATCTGTCGTAAATTTTAGGAACTTTGACACTAGCTGGGCCAAGCTCGAGCCATTACAGCATTCAAGCTAGACCCAGGCTTGGGGCCCCCAGCGTGGCCCAAGTATGGAACCGAGAAGAAACTTGGCGATTTCTGCACGGTAAGGTATAGTTGTAACAATATATGTAATACATAATAAGAGATAAAAATGAGTTATTGTTACCACCCGTGCGGAAACTTGGCCGTGGACCTGACTTGGCCCAAGCCTGGTGATCAAACCTGGGTCAAGTTCGAATGGAACGCTAAATCTGTCAAGTATCAGTCTTGATTGCCAGGCTGGATCGCCGAGCTTGGATCAGGCTTGACCCTAGTTTATTGTCGAATTCAAGCCATTTTATTCGTAGACGGGGGTTTTTTTTTTGTTTTTCGAAAGAACTCATCAAATTTGAAAACATTTTTTATTATTTGTCAAGAACGAGGTGCACGAAACATGATTTGATATTCGCAAACAGTTCATGACGACTCGACGTTTTTGTCTGGTCAAACACTCGTCTGGATGAGCTAATCTAGCGCTAATCAGTCGATCTTGTGAAAATCTGTTTTTGATGGTGGACGTCAAAAATTATTTCAAAGACTGTCAGAGATGATAGAAAAAAATCTCTGTTTTTGATGTACAAGGCTGACTGGATGGTGAGGAGAAAAATACATTTTTTCATTTTCACTTTTCATTTTTAGTACTTTTGAACACCCTGGCTTTTTTTGCAAATGTGCAAAAAATATTTGACTTAGCCACTTAAAAAAAGGTTTGGTCAGGACAGACTAGCTAGCACCCGATTAGAGCCCGAAAAGATTGACTAGATCAGGGGTCTCCACGATTCACAGGTGCAGTGTGACCCAGGATCGCCCGACCTTTTTCAAGATCAATAATATCGGTTGGTGGTAACCAAACCAAACTCCGTTCTTAGACTGTTGTCAATCAAATCCAAGTGATCAAATTTTTTGGTCTTTACAGTCTTATAAAAAAAATATATAAATATATAAAAATATAAAAAAAAAACAGACCAAAAAATTTGATCACTTGGATTTTTCAAGATCTACCATTTTTTTTTAACGAAACTGAGAGAAAATTTATGACCCCTCGGAAAAAAATCCCAGTTGGAAGGGCTTGGTTCGGAAATTTGAACCTGGAGGAGCCTTGTTTGGAAGGTTTCCAAGTTCCTCGAAATCGGTAAAGGATTTTGACAGTTCTGGGTCAAAGCTGAGTAGATCCGACCCATTGACCTGGGATCGCCGGTAGATACCGGATCTACCTTTGGAGATCCCTGGACTAGATTATGAGGAGGAAAAAAATTCGTTCATTTAATGTTCATTTTTCGTGTTTGGTACTTCTAAACACGCTTGCTTTTTTGAGAAATATGCAAAAAAGTATTTGGATTTGATGCTTGGAAATTTTTTTGGCTATGGTGTACCAGCCAGCACCCGATTAGGACCAGAAAAGACCGTCTAGATCAGACGGTCTGGACAATGCCCTAACAGGACGCAAGACGGCCCCGATCATTTTCTACACCTATTCGAAAAATATGCGCCGTTTACCATACCAGTATTGCAATTTCACTTTACAATACATTATTTTTTTGCCCTGCATTGTTTGAAAATGTAATATCTGTATTCATTCTAAGCAGGACCATTGACATTTACACATAAAATATACTTGCAATCAATTATTATTCATTTTTTGAATACCTTTTTTGTTGAATCTTTAGAGTATAGCAATAGTGGGTGTTGAAATTGAATAAAAAGTTTGAATTTTACACTTTTGTAATTAAAAATAATATTCGGACGATATGCAGCCGTATGATGACGAATGGATGGCTCTAAAGACAACTAAATGATTTTTTATAATTTTTAAAATTAACTCTGGTATTTCCGTACGCCAGTGTTTAGCCAGTACCGAACCAGTATTGGTATGTAGTACCGCACCAGTACCGCCCGCCAGTACTGCGGAGAATCACCAGGCAGTACTGGCCCAGTACAGATACTCAGTGGTGTATTTCCACCTGGGACACTCGACTATGAGAGCTTGGTGGTTAGGGTTCGGTTCTCCGTGCCTGCGAATTTCGATTTTTTTACAAATTCTTCCGCAGCATTATATTACACGTGTTGCAATATTACAATACATGTATGGCAATATTACAATACCAGCATTTGAAGACTATAATATTCATGTATTGGAACATTACTGTTTCGTTTTTTCTGATTGTTTCGACGTGTGACGCCAAGTGCTTTGTTTTGATGCACTCCTCATCGTTTAGTCTCCATGCGCTTCACTCTCCACACATGTTTGAAAAATCGGCAAGCAGTTTAGGCCAATAAGAAAGCATTTTAAATTAAACTAATTAAATACACCGCAAAAATGACGCTGAACGACACTTACTCATGGCACCGAAATGTTCTCTGTCAGTTGAGACTATTCGGGTATATTCGGCCCTGTCCGTGACGCTGCCACTCCTGATAGGTTACAAGATGGCCTTGCAACCCGGTCTGGTACAAATTTGGGCCCTGAAATTATCCCTATCCGGGCCAGAGCGCGTCATCCCGATCACGGCCAGATCGATAATAGTGAAAAGATATGGCAATTTTTGCAGGGGTATGAACTGATATCTAATGGCCGTTATATATCTATATGCTGATATATATATATGGCCCTTGCATACACATGACCTTGAAAAGCGGTACTTGAGGTTGGCTCCACAGGCATATGTGAAATCATATATAAATCACGAGGAAGAGAGCCTCGTCTCTGGCTCGTGCACTCGCCCGTGGCTCGCACTGCAAACATATGCACATTCGTCAATGCGACCCTCTTCTCTCCCATGGTGCATAATATAATATAATCGAATACAGTGGAAGCAAAATGGACAATTGAGCGCATCTAGAGTTCTTGTCATTTTTTTTGCATCTCGCCCCACTAGCCTTAAAAAATGTTCTACAGATATGCATATATACAAAGATTGCTGTGCTTGATTCAAGTTTCTCTAATCTCCTAGTTCTTTAAGAGTTGGATACTTTTTTTAAATTGAAGCAATGGCAAGATAAATCAAGTTTTTCCGTTTCTACAGGGTTTGATACGTACTGTACACTGCCAAAAATGTTTGCGATCTTATACCACACTTTTAAAATACGAATGTAAGGCAAAACGAAAATCCCTGTATGGGGCCCTTCACAGAATACGTGATAAATCTGCGATGCTTTTTCCATTATTTTTAAAATGGAGAATGGTACTTACAATCACATTAGCCTGTTGAGAAGATGAGTGAACCTCTATTTTAAAAATTACACCTTGCTAGATTAGTGTGTAACGCACTTCATTTAGAGTTTGATGGTTGGGGTTCGTTTCTGTATGGCTGAGAATTTCAATTTTTTTAATAAGCTTTTTTCCCCGACATGACACTACATGTATTACAATATTACAACACCAGCATTTGAAAACTACAATATTGTCTTGTATTGTAATGTTACCATACGTCTCAAAAACAAACTTCCAAAATACATTTGTCGTAAAGTTCTAACAGAAATTTGGTGCAGTGTGTGTGTGTGGGGGGGGGGGCGCGCCCGAAAGTGAAGGTGTTGAATTAGATATAGCGTGTGTACGACGATGTCGACGCCGACGACGCCAAAGACCACGATGACAGCATATCGTTAGGCTGAGTTGGTTAATGTGTGTAAGGGTAAGGAACTCGCATACATCCAGAGGTATGCAGGTATGGGTTCGTAAATGAAACCGATCAGAGATGAAGGCGTATGTGCGTATATTACACATCCCAAAAGCCAGCCTGTGTGTGTGTATGTATACACGCAGGTGTGCGACCCCATCTATACTTGCACCGTGCACCGCCAAGCGCCGCACGCTCACTATATGTGTTTTACTTCCCAACTTTGACCAAATATTTTCATGCTGGAGAAAAAAAAATAAGCACAATAAAGAACTTTGAATGTTGTAGAATATTCATTGACTGGTTAGAAATGTCAAGTAACCTTTAACTCGTTGTAGCACGCTACCAGATGTTGAAAATGTTGACTAGAACGCTGTGCCTGCTGCTGCTTCTGCTCCTGCTACCACCAAACAGATACTCCACTTTGTCACCGTTTGTCGGTCATTGCGATAACCACTCTCACTCACTATTATTCAAGTCAAAGATGTGATATTTTCATGTGCGATTCTTAAAGATATGAGCAAAATAGTCAATCTCAATACTGTTTTCTAACATATGCGTTCTAGAATCTCTATCTTAATTGTAATATATCCTAGTCAAGTTTAACTTTTCATAACGTTACTTGTTGAGTTACGCTCTGCTTTCCGGTAGTGTGCACATCCGACTTGAATTTTGAAAGATGTGTGCTTCATTGCATTTAAGGTTAGGTATTATAGACGTATGCGAAGATGGTTTCGCGCAGAAACACACAACATATTGGCATCTGAACGAGACTCATATCTTCTCAAATTGGTAATTATTTTGTACATCAACACCCACACACTCGCGCACAGAGAGGATCTGGAGCACTACATGTAATCACGTACGAATATATGTTGAAGGAGTGAAAAAGATTGTCGGATAATTCACTGTTAAAGAAAAGCTGGCGAGCGCGACCGTTCGCCACTTGGCTCAGCTCAGACAAAGTAGAGGAGGCACGATCCTTCTGGGCAGCGCGAGTGTACCAGAGCGCGAGCGCCACTATAGGTTGTTCTTGGTTCTTGAGTATCAGAGGCTGGCAGCACAGCACAGCACAGCTACGTAATCCCTGCGTCCATTACTTCTAGCTAGAGTATACAAGACAGTTTGTTTTTCAAACAGGTTAAAATCATATTGGCAACCGACGGCGGTAGTTTAGTGTATGGGAACTGGCAGCAACCTATACACTAGGTAGGTAGGTATGTATTCTGCCGCGGGCTACTCCAGGTATAGCGGTACTTTCACCTCTCCTGTCCCCTCGACCCGTTCTCCTATCTCTTTCCTCATCACATGAAACACCCCTCCTTGTGGTACATATTCTCCCTTCCATCCGCTCGCCCCTTGTTCCACTGCCAGCTCCACAGTCTACCATCGCGCTCCTGCTGCTTGCCGTACGCCGCGCCGTACGGCCTACACTCCTACAGTACCCCTTTTCATCTCTGTTTCTCAATTCTTGTATGTACATATATACACTATACAGGTATATCACGCAAGCGGCACTCAAAAACGCTTCAATATACACGATCATGTATTATGTAGGTTTGCGCACTCGAGAAAATCTGCACACGTACCAAAACGCGCATTTTTCCGTCCCAGGACAAAGTTTGAAAAAATACGAATTATGTCTCTCAAGAGAGTCCTGATGGTGCATCACTGACAAGTCCATGAATGTATGTCAGTTATCTCAAAGACGGTAAATCGTTCTCTCTCTCTCTCTGTATATATATATATTTTATATATCTTCAAAATCAAAAAATATTTATGTCATCTAAATTCTAAATCACATCAACAACTTTTTCATCGATCCACTCATGCTATAAACGGTACTGCTTTAAATCAATTACGTATATATACATTGTTAAATTGACAGTATTTATTTGCAGATCTTTTGAAACAATTAAATTCACACATTGTACGTTTCGACCTTATAGTTTTGACATTCTTCTCTTCCAACTCGCATTTTAAAAATAAATCTCTTTAAAATGAGGATCAGCGTTTTAATGTGCGCGCATCAGGAATTAGCGTCAAGAATCAGAAAAGTGGTTTCTGCCCGCTCATTCAAGTCACCGCGCGTTCTCTCATGAAAAGCAAACCACTCTGTTGTCTGCCACTCTACCTGACCAGGAAACCGGGAAAAGGCCGGGATTTTTGTTCAATGGGGGAAAAACAGGGAAATGACTGAGATTGTGGGAATTATAATACAACGTTTTGTAAATGAAAATTAGTCTCACTTGCAACAGTAACTTAGGAAATATATTTAATTTTGACTTGATATAAAGAATTTTTCAAAGGATTATAAATCAGAATTTGGACGGAAGAAATTCCCTCCACAATTATAATGTTTGACTTTTGAATAGGGAACTTGGTAAAGAATTATAATTTTTTGTCTTGGAATAACAGGATCACTCTAACTAAAATTTCTTCATTCAACAAAATCGTTTTGTTGGCCGCATTTGGTTGATTTCAGAAAATAGTTTGTTGAAAGCATCTTAGAAGTGATGGACGCTTGCGAACTTGGTACGATCGCATACTCCAATTCAGCATGACGGTCCATGTTCGAGAGTTTCGTATTACACAGAGTTCGTTTTTTCGCGACGCTTTATAGCGTGGAGAAAGAACCTAAGAATGTTTGCATCTCAGTGAACCTTATCAAAATAAGTGTGGAAACAGAATCGATTGGGATTAAGTGATTATGTGGAAAATACGTAAGATTACTAATTGAATATCTTTGTGTGTCTACGATTGCCTGATTGGGTCTTTGATTTGAGAAAAAAAACAGAACGTTTTTTTGAATCAGTTGAAAAAAGGATCCAGCACAATTTGCATTGCAAATGAGTTATTGTGGAATTTCCTACACTGAAAAAAAGAATTTTTGGAACCAAGAAAATGCATTTACTTGAATCCTATTCCTTAGCATCAAAAAAATATTCTTGAGTACAAGTAATTTTTATTTAAACCAGACACATATCTTTTGTTGATCTAAAGAAATGAATTCTTTGGCTATATTTTCTTGATTCAAACAAATATTTCTTACATTCGAGAAAACATTTCTTTGATTCAAAAGGTCTAGATCCGTTGGAATCTGATTGGTCGTTCAAAGAAATATTTATTTGATTCAATGAGTTCGATTCTCTGAATTGATTCGGACGCATTGGAATCAATTAATTGTGCATATTTGAATAAAGTCTTCAAGTTTATTTGAATGCAAGGTATTTAATCCAGAATAATATTAAATAAATTTAAAATATATTTATTTGTTACAAAGAGTTCATGCATTTATACCATAATGAAGAATTTATGTACATGCGCAAGATATTGTGTTCACATAAATATTTATTTATTCAGTTGAGGGAAATATTTAATTTGTTTACTAGAATTAAATTATTCATAACGAATAAACATTTATTTCAACGAAGTAATTATTTTTTCAAATACAAAATTTCATAATTTGTCATAATTTGTTTCAATTGAATACTTCTTTAGATCAAAGAAATATGTTGTTAAATTCAATGTCCATGTTTCTGATTTAAAGAAATATTTCCTTTGACATTTGTAATGAGGGTTAAGTATGGCTTTCCACCTTAGAATTCCATGTTACGACAGCGTCGTGGTTATCGCTCTTGACTTGACATTCGGCTGAAAAGATCCATTTGTTCATTTAGGAAAATATGTACTATACAGTTCAAGTACGAAATACTTTATTGCACTCGCGCATGGCTTAGGCCAAAGAAATAGTTTTTTGAACCTATAAAATATTTGCTTGACTTGAAAATATATTTCTTTCCAATGAGTCACATATTCTCATTTCAAAGAAATATTTATTTCTATTCATGGCACATATTCATTTGGAACAATGAGTCATTTATTTGGTCGAAATGTATATTTTGTCTTTAATTAATATTTCTTTGACTCAAAGAAATATTTCCCTCCGATCAATAGGTCGTATTTTTGAATCAAACAATCTTAACTAAATCCTATTAGAATTTGTTTGTCTGAAAGGAATTCCTTTTTTCTTTCCGAATGCATATATTTATTTGCCTAAAAAAAATATTTCTTTGAAAATATAATCAGGACTTTCACTTACTTCAGCCAAGTGAAATTCACTTGGTACAAGTGAGGAGCTTATAGTACTTATTTCAAAAGCCCTATCAACCTATGTATCAGTTTCCTCCAACAAAGCTTTCTATACCATATTAAAAGTGAGTTAAACATTTGCTTTGCCACCAGTCTCCAGTCTCTGGATAATGAGATAATGAGAATGCAAACTTCTGGTAATTTGGTACGTGGTCTAGGACCAGAACCATGTAGGAACTCAGAAAACCAAATTCTTTCATAAATGCTGTAAAACGTTTTTCTCGATTTCCCAACAAAGACCATAAGTGGATATATGCCCTTTTGAAAGTCAAGTAATCCTTTTTTTTCAGTATGGTCACGTGATATTTAGTAGTTTAATAAACTACTAAATAATTCACACAAGCAGATGACACAATTCCATGGCAAGCCATTTACAATGTACATTGAGCTGGGTCGTTTATGGTTAGATGAACTACAAGTTTTGGTTAAATTAACCAAACTCTTTCCTTATTAGACCAGCAAAAACACTTATATTTGAACTCACTAAAATATTCTCTTGGATGGAGCAAAATATTTGCATGCGGATTAACTGAAAGTTTTACTTGGACCAACCAAAATATTTGCTTTTATCAACCAGTACGTATGGTAGAATCAACCAAATTTTACTAAACAAAAAATTTTCTTGGGTCAACCAAATATTTTGTTGCCCATAACCATATTCTGAGGTTGATTTAATTAAAAATTTTTTCATTCAACCAAACCTTTTTCTGGGTGTAATTTTGGACATGGAACGGGCAATTTGAGAAAATAATAATTTTAATTCTGATTTATAAAAAGGGAATTGACAGAAACAATTCCAAGTTCCAAGTAAGAGTTTATCAAATTTTGAAAATTCCCTGTTCCGAATCCGAAATATTTCAAACCTTCTGAAATGTTTAGGAATCTCTTAAAACTTTTTAAACATCTTTTGGAATCATTCAAATCTTCAGAACACTTTTGAATTGAACTTGAATTATGAGGGGGGTGGGGAGAGAATATGGATAATTATGCTTACGTAATACTTGAACTGCCTCTTGGAGGAAGGATTTTTCGTGAAGAATGAAAATTCAGATCTGGAACAAGAAAGTTCCCAAAAGAATTATAATTCTGAGTTATAAGTTGATTTAAAAAAGAAGTATAATGAGGTACTCTCTGTGACATTTTTATTGTTTTCTTGAAAAATGTCGGATTTAATTGCCCCAATTATTTAAAAAAATTTTAATTATTAAATTCATAAAAGTTAAATTGGCATTTTTAACTTTCATTCAACCAATTTAACTGTTATGGAATGTACGTTTTTTAATTAAATATATTCATAAGACCTTGATGCCAATGCAAAAATTCTTCATCACAATAATGAAGTACTGTGGTGACTTAGAAGAGTGAATTTTCGAGGAAATGTTGAGTTGGAGCGGTAAATTTTCCAAAGAAATTCTATATGCCTTACACCTTATACTTATAGGAAGGGCTCCTGTAGGATCTCGCGCTTCGCGCTGAAACTTATTCGTGCTTCCGCCACATTTGTGCACAGACACTTTTAAACCCGTGTGGAAAAATGTTATGGCAGTCTGGTGTCAGGTCTGTCCCAGGTCTGGCTTTATCTAGACTGTCTAGTGTGGATGATATAATCTGGCCCAGGTCTGGCACTAGTATTCCCCACATCTGACTTTAATTAGACCGTCAAGTGTGGAAGGCCTGGTCTGGTCCAAGGCTGACGCTTATCAGCTATCTTGAAACATAGAAAGTTTCAAGTTCGATCAGAAAATTTTTCCTTGACATATTTCTAAAAAGTCACAAGCCGTCTAAAATGATAGAAAATAATAAATTAACTCCATGAATACAAGTAGGTATTATTTTCTTGTCATCTTCACAGTCTGGCTTAGCCCAAATGTGGCGCTGATCAGCTTGTTGTGTAAAATGGTATTTTTCCAAATTCTAAAAAAAGTAAAGTCAAATCAGCGGCTGACCGACCTCCAACTAGTGGCTGAGCATACGGTCTGGCCTGGGCTGGCCAAAGAAAACGTAATACTTTTGGCCGGGCCCAGACCAGACCCTCTGGTCAGCATCGAGTCTGGAAACCAGACGGTCAGATCTGGGCCGAGCCAGCACCAGAAGATTCCTCCACACGAGAATTAAAGGACAAACCATAGGCCTTTTTATTTTGAATAAATCGGACTTTACGGATCCTAGAATGGTAGGGCATATTATGCATGTTCAACTGCAGGGACCCGACCGAAACTTTCGTTCCATTTCGTTATTGATAGAAAAAAATGATTTTTTACTAAAATTTGATCTGCTATCTCTAGATTTGGACGAAAGTATATAATATCTGAAATTACATTGATGATTAGATTCAAACGATTTGTTTTAATTGGCAGTAACAAAATGGAACGAAAGTTTCGTTCGGGTCCCTGTGTTAAAGTTACTAAAATAGTAGAAATTATGCATGTTGAATTCGTCACGCATCAATTTCTATATTCAAGGTGAAAAGGTTTATTGCCAACTGTCATTTGGTAATTGTTAATTCCCTCTTGTTGAAGCGATTCTCCGGACTTGACAAATACATTCTCAGCGTCTACCGAAAACAAGGTTACTTGTGACATGTGAATTTTACTTGGCTGAAGTAAGTGACACTCCTTGTTATTTGCAAATTTGAGGTATTCGAGGTAAATAAATATCTACACTTTGAACTGAACAAAATTATTTTCTTTAGTCAAAGAAATTTTAATAGGATCAAGTAACATTGTTCGATTGAAAATTATAACTTACGTCCTATTCGTCGGCGAAAAATATTTCTTTGAATCAAGGAAATATTAATTCAAGACAAAGATATGCATTTTAAACCAAATAAACGACTCATTGTTTCAAATGAATTTGCCATGAATGAGAATGAATATTCCTTGGAACTGAGGAGACGAGAATTGATGGAAAGAAATTTATTTTTAACTCAAGCTAATATTTTATAATAGGCTCATAAAATTATTTCCCCACACCAAATTCTTGAATATTTGAAGCAAAAAATATCTCACTGGTTCCTAAATCAATAACTAGATTCTTTTAGCTCAAATTATAATTAATATTGTTGTTATTATGCACACTTAATTTGAACAATTCACATAATTTGAAATCTTGATGAACCTCAAACTGAAAATTTCGATGAAAAATCCACCTCTAGCAGGAATCGAACTTGGGTCCATCGAGTGTAAGGTCCACAGAGATCACCATCACGCTGCCGCAACATGGAAACTCTGGATCAGAAAGCTGTATTTAATCCTCAACCATGAATGGCAAAAAAATGTTTATCTCAAAAACATGGATATTGAATTCAACAGCATATTTGTTTAATCTAAAAAAGTATTCAATTGAAACAAATTAAGTCAACATTTATTACTAAAGTATGTACTTATTTGACGAGGGGTCGACTACTCTACTGATACGCCTTTGCAATTATTATGCAATTATCATAAATTGCACATCAATTGATTAATAATTTACTTGAAACTCATACAAGTTTAAAAGTTATTGATTTCGAATAACTAATTTTAGATTGAAATTCAAGAATTTTAAATCAGACTAAAATCAAATCCAAAATTCCATTTAACGTCCAATAATCAAGTTAATATATAGAATTCCTGATGATAAAACAAGAATTCAACGATAAAATTTGGACAACCAAAATTAATCAAGTTTCAGTATTTATTATTAATTAAATTTTGAAATTGTTTATTGTTTTATTATGAGCGATTATGACGTGGAATTTTTAAGTTTTCTAATTTTGTATTATTTAATTTTACATATTTTGTTTTTGAACTCAATAAAGTTTTATTGCTTTACTTTTAAGTGGTCTAATCTTTAATCTGTTCTGAGGGGCCGAACAAGTCGATGAATTCTAAGAAAAATGTAATAGTTGATATTCTAACCAAAAAAAGATTTTTATTTTAAATCAAAAACAGTTGAAGTGAAAAAAGATGAAATTTCTACCAAAAGAGATAAACTTTCGAATCCAAGAAAGATTTTCGAGACAATATAGATGAAAAACTTGATCCAAAATATTGAATTTTCAAGCCAGAAAGATGCGCTTTGTTCAAAATAGCTCAATTTTTAACCAAATAGATGAATTTTTAACTAAAATTATGAATCTTTACACAAAAAAATTAATTTTGTTGGGAAAGTAGTTCAACTTTTAACGGAGGAGTTGATTTTTCAACCTAAGAAGATTAATTTTCAACAAAAAATGTAATAGTAAATATTTCAACCAAAAATATTTTAGTTTTAAATAAAAAACAGTTCAATTTATCCAAAAAATACGAATTTTTAACTAAAACAGACTAATTTTCAATCAAACAGTTGCATTTATAAAAAAAAAAAGATTTTCTAACAAAAAGAAAGAATTTTCAACAAAATACGTCAATCAATTTTCAAGCAAACAGTTAAATTTTCAACTGAAATAGATCAAATTTCTACAAAAAGAGAAGAATTTTCAAACCAAAGAGGCGAATGTTGCACCAGATCGTTGAATTTTCAACCCATGACAAATTTTCTAGTCCAGAAGGAAAAATTTTTTAATTAAATTGTAGAATTTCCAAGCCAAAAGACTGAATGAACTTTAAACCCAAAATAGTTGGATTTTCTTATTGGGTGCTAATAATTGAGTTCGCATTTAAATAAAAACCGAAAACGGGGGAAAGTCTGTGAAGACTGCGATAAATAAATAGGAATTTCGATAATTTACAGACTAATGAATAATAGTAATAGAATACACAAAGTGTGTTGGACTATGCGACATTTTAGGCACTGAAGTTATTGTAAAATTGTGCTGAATCGTACTAAAATTGCAACTAAATTCTTACGGAATTTATATTTTATATGTAATTTCGTTCCCTAAGTTTATAAACTCTTAGTATTATTTGAAGAGGCAGGAAGGTGACAGCAAATCTCACGGTATTTTAAATGAGGGTTAAGGGGGGCGGGGGAGGAAGTGGTGAATATTTCAGAAAAACACCTTACGAGAATTTTGAATGAAACCTTATTTACTTCTTTATTCATTTATTATTATTTCGTGAATTTATGATTATTTGTGGATCTCGGGACCATAAGGGTACGTGGGTCAGCGTTTGCAGATGATAAGTTTGTTATGGCAAAGTCAATAGAAGTTTTGCAAAGAGAGTTGAGCAAATATAAGCAGAAAGAACATGGGCCTCAAAAGTAGGGTAAATAAAACAAAAATTATGGTGTTTTGAGGGAATGGATGAGAGTATATGTAATTTAATATACATAATTCAAATATATTCCGGAATATTTTCTCATATTCGTATGTATTCTCATATTCATCATATTCTTTTGCATTCCTAAACATTCTGATATATTCTGCGTGTATTCCCGAATATTCTTTAGGGAATATATTCCTGGTAAACAAAAAAGCAGATAAAAGAGTTGTCGACCCCTCGTTATTTCAGTTGATTGGCTATGCATTTATCAGAAAAATTCATATTCATAAAAATGAATGTTTATTTGTTATGAATGATTTAATTCCACTGACCAAATGAAACATTTCTTTAACTAAAGAAATGAAAATTTATGTAAACACAATGTATTGTATTCATCTAAAGAAATGCTTCATTGGCCGTATAAACATATCAACTTGAATGAAATGATTATTTCTTTGATTTGAATAAACTAAAGGCTTGATTCAAATATGGGCAAACTATTTGATTCAAATGTATCGAACTCATTTTGAATCGAATATAAATATTTCTTTGAAAGACTAATCAGATTTCAAAGAATCTAGAGCTTTTGATTCAAAAAAGTAATTTCCTAGAATATACGAAGTACTTATTTTAGTGAAGAAAATGTGACCATAGAATTCATTTTTTTCTGTCAGCAAAAGATATATGTCTGGTTCAAATAAAAATTACTATACTGTAAAAGATGATATTTTCTTGATGCTAAGAAATATGATTAAATTGAGTGCATTTAGTTGGTTCAAATTTTTGTTTCAGTAACCGCTTATTCAGACATTGCAACATAAAGTAAAAATTTAAGTCTTTATTGTTACACTGAAACTTGGATATACCACCGTTTTCGTGGGTGGCTTCAACTGCCTTCAGTGGTAAATGCAGACCGTCCAAACGTAAACATTCAGTCATCAGTGGCGCTTGAACCACTTCCAATTGGAATACATTATGCATATCGTAATCGTACCCGCACGCACTGCACCTTTCTCGGCACGCTGCTGTTTGTAGTGTTTTTTAATATCTTATATTTTATAGCTTATTTTGGAATAATCATTATCACCAGGTACTGATGGCTAAAACCATAAATATATTTTAGTGTCGTCAGACTACAGAGAGCCAGGCCGACATACATGTTGGTAAAAACCATTTTATTTCTGACTAATACCTTCCATCATCAATGATGAGAATGCAGATTCTAATTTCACGGCCAAACTGTGGGAGCTATCAAAAAAAGGTCAAGAAAATTTGTCTAGTGCTTTGTGAGGCGAGACGCTTTGCTGCCAAACATTTCATCGCATTTTGCGTTGTTCGCAGCTATAAATTTGAACTTGAATTTTGTTTAATCGCCAAGTTCAAAACCAAATCCATTATCCCTGTCAAAAAAAAGGTTGAAGGCGACTTTGCAGAACTTCCTAAAAGTAACTACTTTTTATTCCTAGAATATTTGTCGTATAGTGTGGCTTCGTTGGTGAAAACCATAGATATTGGCGGTAGAAGGCTGACTAACGAACTTGACTTGTCTTTTTAGACCACAAAAAAGTTTACCAGAGAAAATTCTGATTAAAAATTTTCTTCGAAAGTTATTGCGTTGTCAGACTACAGACAAACGAACAGACACAAAAACGAGATGGATTCAAATTTACACAAATCCAATATGTACCTTTCATCATAAGTGATGAGAATCTAAAAATTATAATTCAGATCTGAAACAAGTAATTTTCTAAAAGAATTATAATTCTCACCTGGAAAAGGACATTTTAAAGAAGAATTATAATTCTGAGCTGGAACAGTGAATTTTTAAAAGAAATTACAGTTGTAACTTGGAACGTGGAATTTTCAGAAAGAATGATTATTGTGATCTGGAATAAGGAGTTCTTGAGAAAAAAATGATAATTCTCAGATGGTTCGGGAATTAAAAAAAAACTATGATTCTGACTTGGCAGAGGAAATTTTTTAAAACAATTAAAATTCCGAGTTAGAACATTGAAATTTCAAAAAGAAATTGTGATTCCCAGATCAGGAAAATAAAAAATTGACCGGGAATTGAAAATCAGTCGTTGGGGAGACAGTTTTTACTTCTGCAAACAAAAATTCTGATTCTGGGCACAAAAACAGCACTTACTGATCAACGTTCTGCTTTATAAAATGTAATTGTAGAATTAAAAAAAAATATCCCGCTCTCTCAATAATCATTATATGTATATTGTATATATACTATTATAGCTATGTGCTACAAAAAGTTTGATTCAAGGTCGATTTCATGTGAGTGTCTACTGCCTAACAAAAATTTTAAAGGCTGACAAAAGGGGCCCCTGCTGCGTGTCTCGATGCACCTTCGTGGTTCTTTTTAAGCAGCAGGTGATTTTGTCATTGGACCAGACTCTCGAGCTCTCAAGCCACAGACAAACCGTGTTTTACGGTCTACAGATCTACCGTACGCTCAGCCAATCGTCTTGCGAGACCTACTTACGTCATCCCTTCCCTATACTTTTCAAGTAACATCGCTGCCTGGAGTTCCGGTACCGTTACCTGGAGAGTTATATCTACACGACAAAGGAACTTTTGATGCGGACTAGAGAGGGAGGGCGAGAGAGAGAGAGAGAGAGAGAGAGAGAGTGAGCGAGGTGGGCTACGTTCCGTGCAGTCTTACCCAAGCGCGCAACTTTGTCGAGATCCTAAAGATCGCCTCGGTTTTTTCTTTCCACCACGCTCAATCTCAATCCTTGTTCTCTTCGATTTTCATTATGTCCTTATTTCTCCCCGATTTATCCTGCTCCTTGAGCTAAAACATGCTTGTAACTTTAATCCTTTTCTCGCTTCTTATTTCTTGACTATTTCTCCTCCATGTCCAGTTCACTGCAGTCCAACATACGGCTTTCAGTTTAGAGGTCATTCACAAACTACGTAAGGTACTTTTCTGAAATTTTCAACCCCCCCTGCCCCATGCAAGATACCGTAATATTAGGTCTGACCCACTTCCATCAAAATCTTACTGAGATTTTATAATGTTAGGGATTTCTGTTGAACGTGGACCCCTAATGAAATTAGTTTTAGAAAGGAAAATGTGTTAATAACAAGGATTTAGTTCAACAAGCGTACAATTTTATCATTTCTTCCGCGCCTAAAATATTGCGTAGTCCGAAACACATTGCAAGTTTGCATTGGAAATTTAACTTGATTGTCTTGAAAAAAATTTTCAATTTTCTGACACAATATTTTAAAAAGTATTAAAAGTCAACTTCAATGCTCATTTAAACTACTGTATTTCAATCTATACATTATTAAAATTCCTATTTATTTATCGTTGGCTTCTCAATATTTCCCACTTAAATGTGAATTGAATTAATACAATCCAATTAAAAAATCCAACTATTTTTCGTTGAAAGTTAATTCTATGATTTATTTTGTGGAAAAGTCTAATATTTTATTTTTGACTGAGAATTCATCCCTCTTTTAAAAATTGTTATTATTTGGATGAAACTTTAATTTTTTTGTTAGAAATTCAAGAATTTTTTCAAGAACTCATTCTTGTTGGTTGCAAATTAGTTTTTGTTTTTATATTCTCGAGTTTAAAATTCAACTTTTTTGTACAAGATTCGTCTTTTTGTTCAAAAATCCATCTCTTTCGGTAGAAATTTCATCATTTTTATTTAAAATTCAACTGTTAGCTCAAAAATTAATCTGTTTTAAGTTTGTTTTTGGGGCATAAACTTCATTGCTTTAATTCTTTTCTCGCTTCTTATTTCTCGACAATTTTTCACCGTACTTCACTGACCAGTATACGGATCTAACATCAGACATAGAACCTTACGCTATACCAAGAATATTCATTGCCTCTGCCTGCCTACTCACCTGCGCAAATTATTATATACTTGCGAGATCTGTCTCAAGAGTCGTCGACCTTTGATATTTGGCAAACATTTCCTGTAAGAGCGTATTTGTCATTATACTAAATATCAAGCTTTTGAAACTATAAATTATATCGTTATTTTAAAACACCGCAGTTCATGATACTGTAAAAATATCACCGAGTGATACAAAGGTTGTCGAAAAATAGCGTAAATAACATATTTTATAAAGAATATAATGAAACTGTAAAAGAAGCATCAAATAGACGTAAATAACAGTAGTCACTTGCGGGAAGAATGCAGTAGGAGGTCATCCTTGGGTTGCTCCATGTCCTCAAGAAACATCAGGGGATTCTTCTTGTCAGTGTTTTCCCAAAAATCAATCCTTCTTTTACGAGAAATGAGGAGAATAGGGCGAAGAGTAATCGTTATAAAATGAATTAACAATCCCGTGTATAAAACTGTCGGGAAACTATTCGGGACCGCAGGATCAATCGTTTTGACAGCAATTGTGGCGCTGTCAAGGCCTTCTATTGTGGCTCTGATTAGAAGTGAAAAGTTATTGTGTGTCCAGCCAGCACAAGATGAGGTTCCGAAATGGCAGTCTAGATTTGACTGCCCAGCTGGACCCTAGTTTACCCCGATAATTTTCTACACGGGACATAGAAGGAAAACAATTCAATTAGAAGTGTAATTGTAGATTTATTTTTTTCTACTGCTTTCTCATTGTTCCTTAATTCAAATTATATTTGCGGATATGTATCTAAAAATATGTATTTAATTGCATTGTAGTGGAAGCGGCGCGGGTGGAGGGAGGACTACTTTTCCAAGGAAAACCGACGATTTCATAGTCCATTCTTCAGGGTGTCTACTAAATTTTGGCCACGAAATTCTCGGACAATTCCCGCCTTTTCCCGCTTATAAATATAAGGTCCCTGTTACGACAGAAGCATATGTATATACACATGTGGGCTTTGACATGCGTAATTTGCTCGATTGCAGTATTAAAGTTGATTTAAAACATATATATTTCAATCTTCTGATAATTTTTAAGAATTTCAATTTTAAGTGAGAAAAAAGTAGAGCAGGTAATTCAGCGGTAAAATAGAAAATGATAAATTATAAGGAAAGGAAATTCACTTCTCGGATCAAAAATACCATCAAGGACAATTAACGGATTTTCCCGGATTTTTTTCATCTCCCAGACAATACCCGGATTTCCTCCAATTTCCGTACAGTAGATACCCTGCTTTTTTCATAATTAAAAAATATTTTATTACAATAAGTTTATGCTACATAATTTACGCAATATTTTGCGTACATAGATTTTATATTTAAAATGCACATTTTCACAAGTCTGACTTTTGTCATTGCTCTCTCTTCTCCTCTCTGAAGAATGATCAATGCTGAATTAATTTGAGTATTTATAAAACACATAATATACCATATAAGTATTTTGTCATGAGGGCAAACGTAGGATTTCACCCAGAGCAGGAGCCATTCCAGAAAATTCCCTAAAATTCTAGAAAATGGCACCTGCTCCCGAAAAAATCGCCGTAACGTTTCATCTGTAACCACTTGTCACGACCGTGAGATGGGCAGTTATAGCCTAGGTGGTTATATACTATATATACACGAGTACAAATAAATGATTACTTCTGTCATTCTTATACTACGCTATCACTATCAGGTTTCTTGGGTTTACGAAAGATTCCATTGAATAGGATATTACGAGTCGAGTGATCGTAAATGAGATACAAAAATGGATGATTCGCATGAAAAATTGCTGGCCCATCAGGCCTACTTGATCTGAAGCTGAACAAAGCTGTAGCCGCTGCTGCAGTTGTGCCTTCTTCCGAAATTTCAATTTTAGCACGATGTACAGCGTCTCCTATATGAAGACTTTCTTCATTGTCCTCAACGAATCCACGTAAATCAGCAACGTTGGGTTTTAAAATCTCCTCAATGCCCAATCCCGAAGCGAGTTGCAGCATTGGAAGCTCTTGCTCGAGACTAAACTTTGGAATTTTAACTTCAACTGGTTTCGCTTGCATTCCCTCATCCAGGATTTCACGCAACTCTTTTAAGCCACTTTCTGTACTTGAAATTTTTTCAACTAGTTGAGCCAAGCCATCCTGTGTACTACTTTGTAGTGATCGAGCAGTAGCAAATGGTGGCAAAAAAATAAACATGGATACTTCATCGCCCATGTACGGCAGCTGAAGAACGTGAGCTCCTAGCTCCTCAGAAACCACTGCAAACAAAACAAGTATTTAAATTGCATTTTAGGTCTCGCGTAATAGTAGCGCACTAAATCTCAAGTTATCATCTTTGCTGCAACGTTTTGCAATTTATACGAAAATCGGTACCAATATAAAGAAAAAAATGTGCTCGCCGCGTGGTCACATTCTCATCGCGCGTTACGCGCGCGGCTCGCCAGTTTGCGCGCGCCTAAGGCGTGCAACTATTGGATCACGCGCTTTGCGCTCGATAATGTATGCACCTCGCGCTACACGCTCGGTCATTGTACATCCTCCACATTTTTGCACAAGACTTTAAATTAAAGGTCTCAAACCATCGACAACTGAAATTTAGTGATTGTGAATTTTCTCTTTCGGCTTTAACGAACACATTCTCATCACTTGTCTCATGCGAAAAAAAAACTTGAAAGCATATTTTCAGATTTAATTAAAAAACAATTTTGTTATCACACATTTTATTGCACCTTGTGTCTTCTTGTGTCTTTATTTATCTGTAACTTACTTCTAGGGTTGAACATTCAATTTTTGACCCGCTACACGCAGGCATCGAAAGTCGAATTTTCGTGAGGTATGATGAAATAGTATATTGTGCTACAAGTGCGGAAAGTAGGCAGTTCCACACGAGTGTGAAGTTTGCTGTACGAGCCAGAGTCGAGTCGAAGGGGAGTTGTAGGCGAGCCGAAGACAAGCCGGAAACGACGCGAAGATGAGCCGATGGCAAGTACTGTAAACTTCACAAGAGTTGCAACTGTCTACTTTCAGCACCTGTTGCACACGATATTTTTTGTAACAAATGCAGGAAATTTTCGATTTGAGAAACAATAAGAATAATCTTTTCGGAAATGTATGGTAATTTTTGGAAATTTATGGTAAAATTACCAAAAATTTCCGGAAATTTCCCGTGTATATGTATATTACCGAAAATTCCCAGAAATTCAAGGTATCCAAAGCTTTTTGGAAAAAATCCGAAAATTTCAAAAATTTTCGGAAAATGTTAAATTTCCGGAAATTTATGAAAAGTTGCTAAATTATCGGAAATTTCCTGTCTCTAAAGCTTTCTGGAAAGATTCCAAAAATTTCCAGAAATTTATGGAAAATTGCTAAATTTCCGGTAATTTATGGAAAATTGCTAAATTACCGGAAATTTCAGTTAGCCAAAGCTTTTTGGAAAAAATTTGAAAATTTCCGGAAATATATGGAAATTTATGGAAAATTGATAAATTTACGGAAATTTCAGTTATCCGGAAATTTCTGAATTTTTCGGTAATTTATCGGTAATTGATGGTAATTTATCAGTTATTTATGGTAACTTATCACTTCGAGTTTGTCCAATCACTATTCACTACTCACAATCAGTCTCTCAATCGTCAAATCATAATGAAGTGAGGTTATTATTTCGGTAGTCCTGGAATGTAAATCTGAATCGAAATACGCAAGCGCAACAGCAAGAAAAAGTAATCTGGCTGGAAGTGCGCAAGCGCAGCAGCTAGAAACAGTCCTTTTATAACTGCTTTTTACCACGGCTTTGGAATTGGTCACTTCCCGCACGCAATACATGCCTCGAAAAGCGAACATTTCGTGCGTGCGTTACAAAAATTTAATTTCTTCATTGGTAATGTCACTTTACACGATTAAAAAAAAAACTACGCGTCTTATCAAAAAATGATTGATAACAAATTTATAGCTCTTTTTCGGGTGAATAACTTTCGTTTGTTCATTTTTTCGTGGATTGTGTCGTTTCTCCAAATAATTTAAATTTTTAATTTTTGATGAATTTTAATAATAATTGGTTAACAATTACGGTTAAATAATAATAATAATGATAATAATGTTATACGGTTAATAATAATAACATAGGCCGACGAAAATTACATCATTTTTGTACCCAAAGACCGGAGGATTTTGGTATCCTAAAACCGAATTCGTTATCCAAATTTTTCCTATACGTCAGGATATTGATATATCCTAACCTGAAAGTGCAATAATGGCTATTTTTAGCCATATTTGAGGCTATATAATACAATCAGAATCCCCCCACCCTAAGAACTGCTAACGCCATCGTTGGGAACTCCCTTGTATATTTCATTTCCATTTTTTATTACATATCTCGAAATTTTTTATTTTCAATCTTTTTTTTTCACAAATAAAACCAAAACTACGCGTCCCATCAAAAACTGATTGAGAACAAATTTGTAGAACTTTTTTAGAAGCACAATTTTTTCGATTCATCTTCTTTCGTATCTTGCATAGTTTGACCACAAAATGGAATTTTTTATTTTTAATTATTTTTTGTGCTATGAAAATTTGAATTTTCGATTTTTCAAGAAAATTCAAAAAGTTGTCATGATAATCTTGTAGGGCTTCCAAAAATCAACGTTTTTCTTCCCGTGACTTTTTTTCAAATTGTGCGTTGTTTGGCTTAAAATGTTCATTTTCGTTTGTTTTTTTTTTTTGATTTTGAAAATGCTATAATTCTGCTAATTTTACTTTTTATCGAAAAAAATTGTTGGGGTGAATTGTTAGACTTGAAACATTCTTATGTTTTTTCGCGACGCTACGAACTCTCAAACGTGGACAGTCATCCTGAATTGAAATACGCGATTTTACGAAGTTCGCAAGCGTCCGTCACTTTTAAGATGCTTTCAACAAAATATTTCGGTTGAATCAACCAAATATTTTTCCTGACTCTAGTGAAATTTTCTTAAATTATTCGGTAGATCTAACTAAAATTTTTTGTAAAATCAATCAAATATTTTCTAAGATCAACAAAACGATTCAACCAAAAACTTTGATTAATTGAACCAAACGAATATGGTCGAAAAACGAAAATTTTGTTCATTTAACCAAAATATTTTTTGAAATCAACGAAATGCGGCCAACGAGATGATTTTGTTGAATGAAGGAAATTTTTTTCTGAGTGCAGTTGGAATATGATGTAGACTAAAATCAATTATATAATACTTTTCATTCCGTTTGAATCCGGAACTTGCACCAGGGATACTTGCAACACTTTCCGAGCACATTACACCAAACAAAATCCTACGTTGAATTTCATGTAGGAATAATTTTTATAAGTTTACAATTAAGAACAATTCATATAAGAGTATATGGAATCTTTTATCGTTTCCCCATTCTATCTCAGATCGTAATTTGAAACAGGATTTTGTATAGGGTTCCATATGGGCTATACGATTCCCACATGCTTACTATGTAGATTGCAGATTATTTTTCAGTAGGCGCAGGGATGCGTGTGTTGGAAAAATAACGTCTTTTTGTCGCCCTTTGTTTCTTACTTGTTACTTTCATAAAATGCTTTTGAATAATAGAAAAATACTCGCTGATACTCACTGTGATTGAATGTTCCTTTCTGATACATAAAGCTTGCTAAAGTAGCATTATTTTGAGCTTGATAGAAAATACTCTTCTTCGTATTTTCACGATTAAAACGGCTTTTCCATAAACCTTTAAAGTATACTGCATTTGAGAGTACAAGATCAGTATCTTGAGTGATACCTTGAGAGGGAATTAGGTCCTGTATATTGCCTCTGGTCTTGTTGCTCACCCATTCGTTAATTTTATTTCGTGCAGCTTCAGGATTTGACCAGAAATCAACTTTTTCCAACTCCTGATCAAAAAGACTCAACATGCAACTCTTAAGTTTTGTAGTATTTTTTACCCACAATCGATTTGCGATTTCGTATTCATAATTCGTGGTCGAATTCTCCTAGATGAAGAAATAAAATATTTATCGTTAGTATATCTGCATGATGATACTGCATACGTACATCTAAATAGTATAATACAGTCGCAAAATTAACGTGCTTTTTCAAATTCAATACCTTGCGAATTTGATTCAAAGTATTTTCAAAGGCATAAAACCTCTGCACATCAACCTTGGATAAATCTGTTGGTATGTGCAGTGCTTGTTTGAGCGAAGTTTCTGTAGTGCCCCGTGCTCCCAAGTATATCACCATTAGAGCTTCATGCAAGCTGTGAGGACTGAAGAAAATGTTGTCGTGTGTGACAATTTCGGATATTATTTTCAATGAATCCATGCCAAATCCAAAGCGACCATCCACAAGAATCTTTCTCGCATCCTGATTTGTTATTGGTGGATTATCATTCCCGGTCAAACACTGACCTGCCGTTGAACTTGACAAGAAGGTACAAATTGAAAGTACCAATAATAGAGAAGACATCATATATCCACTAGAAAAGAAAACAAGTAAAATGGACCACGATTCGGTACTTAATAGCCTTAATATATGTATTTATACTTTTCAGCTACACTTCCAGCTAGCTGTTTAGATTATTTTGCATTGGGCGCGAAAATGACTTTCAATGTGTCGCAACTTTACCAATTTCATACAACAAATAATGTCTCTAGGAGCAGTGGAAAACACTGATTTTTAGATTTTGATACCAAAAAAATTTTGTTTCCATTTCCTTCAATGTGGATTTACAGTTACGGCTTTGCGCACTTTCAATTGTGTGCGTTTACTAAAAGCCGCATCCGTAATAAAAATCATATACTAATATAAAATACAATTACATATATGATGGAATTGCGCTTTCTCGTTCAAAAATCATTATACTTTCTCGCTTTTTACACTTATTTCGGTGAACAAATTAAGGTTCTATAATTTTATACCCTATACGATTTAGTATTTTAATGGATTCAAATATTTTAAATTTCGAAGAATTCAAACTAAGTAAATCAAGGGTACTCGGAAAAAAATCTGCCCGCCACGCGGGCACATTCTCATCGCGCACTGCTCGTAAGTTTGAGCGCACCTGCGGCACGCGTCTGTCGAATCTCGCGCTTCGCGATCGAACATATTTAGACCTCGCGCTTCGCGCTCCAACATTTATTCTTTGCACTTGGAATGCTTGAATGAAAGTATAAAAAACATCTCATTTAAATTCCAGTATTTGTATACATATCTTCATAATCTGAATTTCCTACGTAATTAAGTGTGTATAGTGAAAGATGTAAACGCGTTCTATTTTTCGTAGCTTGTGTCATTTTTTCAACAATTTAATTTTATTTTCATTCTCAATTATATTTTTCACGATTAAAATAAAAACTACGCCTCCTATCAAAAATTGATCGATTACAAATCCGTATCTCTTTTTCGTGTCAACGACTTTTCTCTATTTATTTTTTTCGTAGCTTGTGTCGTTTATCAAAAAATCTAATTTTTTATTTTCAATATTTTTTTGACATTTAAAACCAAAACTACGCGTTCCATCAAAAAGTGATTGAGAACAAATTTGTAGACCTTTTTTAGGAGCACAATTTTCGATGACTCATCTTTTTACGTATCTTGGATAGTTTGACCACGGAACCGAATTTTTTATTTTTCATTATTTTTTGTGCAATCAAAATTGGAATTTTTGATTTTTTATGAAAATTCAAAAAGTTGTCATGATAATTTTGTACAGGGCTTTCAAAAAGAAACATTTATCTCTTGTCGACATTTTCTCATATCGTGTGTCATATCATTTTTTCGAGAGTTATCGTGTTTACGGACGGACCTCCGGACGTCCGGACAGACAGACCGATGCCATCGCGAAAATTTGATTTTCGGATTCAGAAGGTCACAAAACGTTACATTGTTAATTAATGGAATAATAGCAAATTGATAACAAATTTGTAGATCTTTTTCGAGAGCACAATTTTTGTGTATTCATATTTTTACATATCTTGTATATAGTTTAACCGCATAATGGAATTTTTGATTTTTCATTATTTTTTCGTGCGATAAAAATTTGAATTTTATATTTTTCAAGGAAATAAAGAAAAGTCTTTAAACACGATTGCAGGGTCTTCAAAAAGAAACATTTTTCTTCTCTTGACATTTTTTCATATCGTGGGCTGTTTGACTTGAAATGTTCATTTTCGTTTCTTTTTCGGAATTTTGTAAATGCTATAACTCCGGTAGTTTTCCTTCCAGAAAAAAAGTCATAAGAATATTTTCTTCGCTTTTTTGAATACCATCAATATCTCATTTCTTTCCGTACCCTTGCGTCGATTTTTCCAAAAATTCAATTTTTTTGCTACTAATATTATTTGTCACGATTAAAATCAAAATTACCACGCTGAAAAAACCAGTTCTCGTTAGATCACTGAAGTTAAGCAGTGTTGGGCGCGGTTAGTACTTGGATGGGTGACCGTCCGGGAATACTACTAACTACGTGCTGTTGGCATGTCGTGGGTGTGGTGAGCCCACACTTGTAGTAGTTATTTACTACAAGAAACTATCCACCTAGATTCTAGAAACACTACCCGAATCGGGTAGTGTCACGCCTACCCCGAAAGGTATACATAATAATAATATAATGGTATACATCGAAAATGATTTATCACAAATTTATATCTCGAGTCAAAAATTCTAATTTTAATTTTGACTTCGTTTCACAGAAGAATTGTAGGTTTTA
Organism: Andricus quercusramuli; assembly: GCA_932178445.1. Taxonomy (NCBI): domain Eukaryota; kingdom Metazoa; phylum Arthropoda; class Insecta; order Hymenoptera; family Cynipidae; genus Andricus; species Andricus quercusramuli. Next base: position 265,562 of record CAKNXH010001209.1, read on the forward strand.
AGAGACCTATAATTTTTCTCTCAACTAATTTTTGACAGGACTTGTGATTTCGGCTGTATTTATCGAAAATACTATATGAAAAAACCAGAAAATTCAAATTACGAGCCAAATAACATCAAATGTTGGAAAAAGTTTCAGAAAGTAATTCTAGCATTTATAAAATCCTACAAAATTGGTTCCAACTTTTTTTTCTATAGTACTTTTCATTTTGATTTTACTTATTGAGAATACTATACGAGAAAATATCTTCAGGAGAAATTATTTCAACAAGGAATTGCAGCTTACAAAAAGTCCTACAAAATTCGTCCAAACCATTTTTTGATCAAACTTGCCATTTTGCTTTTATTTATCGAAAATACTACGAAAAAAAGTCGGAAATTCAAATTTGGATCCAAAAGATTTTGAACCATTTTCTCACAGAATTTCTCGTTTTTATTTTATTTATCGAAATTCAGATGCAAAAATCGAAAATTTCAATATTACGTCAAAAGTAAAAAGTTTAAATAAAAGACTTGTAGGATATTTTGTTTTATCTATCAAAAATAATATGAAAACAAAAATCCTATCTTTAGCATTAGGGGCCATTCATTAATTACGTAAGGGCGATTTTTACCATTTCTGACTCTCCCCCTTCGCCCACGTAAGGATACATAAGATTTCCTGAACTCCCCCCCTCTCTCTCTCTCTTTTACGTTATATTTAACTTAGAATTTTTCTAAATAGCTTCGAATAGTTACATATCATTAGAAAAACTAAAACACGTTATTTTTGACTCAATCAGAAGATTTTTATTTTTTGAAAAAATAATATTAGTCTTTGGAAGTAGTAGTAGCTACTGTGATCGTTCGAATTGAAACAATAATAGACGTAGTAAGATATTACGTAAGAATGGTTTACCCCCCCCCCCCCCCGAGGTAAGGTCATGTGGAGATTTAAAAAAAAAACCCTCTCCCTCAGGACCCTTACGTAATTAAAATGAAAGGCCCCTAATAACGCGATGTCTAAATACTTTCGAGCTCGAAGCGCGAGATTCAAGAGACGCGCGCCCTGGGAGCGCTCAAACTCGCGAGTCGCGCTGGCACCGCGCGACGAGAATGTGCCCGCGCGGCGGGCAGTTTTTTAGAAGTACGTTGTACGTAGTATATATGTGGAAATGTAATGCGGTTCTGCCTGGTATGCCAAAGATATGAGCTCTAGCGGGGTGAAGACGGGTTCTAGCAGGCATGTAGATTATAGAGCAACCTACATGCCTGTAGATGATTCTACAAATTGACAATTTTTTTGAATTTATTAGAAACAATAATAATGTGGAAAAGTTATTTCTTGGGATCAACAGCATTCGTTTAAAATTAACTGACACTCAATTTCACAATTTATAAACAAAAAAGTAATGAAAGTTATTAATAAATATATATTTTTTGTTATATGAACCAAACAATTTTCTTCCTAAGAGGAACCAACCACAAATTACTTAGTTTATTAGATTTTCTCTTACTATAACAATTGATAATTATAAATTAAACATACTTAATTATCAAATGCACTATTTGGCTATTTTTCGACATAAAAAATTTAGTTGATCAATGTTCCGTAAACACTTTCGAAAACTAATATTCAAAATTTGTAAGGAAAACTGGATTACAATCTACTATCGTCATTGTTATCCCTGCTCGTGTGGAAAAATTTCGTGACGCTGTACTGTTTCTGTCTAGTCCGCCTTGAGTCGAAGCTGGCGCGCCACAGGCTGACTGCCCAAGTGCCCAGTGGCTAGACCGGGCGGGAAGTAACGCTCGGATCGACTAGCTACTAGAATCTAGGCAAATCGGTTATTTTGATAAAAAGTATTTAATAATTAAATTTGATAATTATTTTTTATGCCATAAAAGTCCAATATATAGATTACGCAGTTAATTAAAAATTTTAAAAAAGTGTTGGTAATACACAAAAAAATGAAGAAATAAGTTTCCGCATTTCACTTGAACATACGCCGGGTGTCGAACTTACGATGTAACTTCCTATTATATTGTTGTAACTTTCTTACAACACCTCGACCATCTAAAAGTTCCTTTTTTTCATTTTTGTCGGATGTGAATTTCAATTCATTACATCCTCATATTCATTTCAATAAAACATGAACAATTTTTGAACATTAAAAAGGCTTGATGTTTGAATAAATTATTGAAAATAATAAATTTTGTATGATTTTACTTGCGATTAGGCTACGAAATAATGATTGTTTATTATTTCAAATGATAATTAATACGTGAGGCTTCATTAATGGTAATTACCATTCACGCAATCAATGAATAATTAAAATAAATTAAATAAATCATTTACAATAATATTTGATTTTCTGGAATATCATTAATATTATACATAGCATTTTTCATATCATAATTATTATGAATTCAATATAAATTTATTATAACTTTACTATATAATTCAATTAAAAGAAAATGTTTTTAACTATTTACTTACGCAGTCTATAAATAATGAAAATAAATTGAATCAATCATTTATAATAATATTTGATTTTCTGGAATATTACCAATAATATACATAGCATCATACATATTATAATTATTATAAATTTAATTGAAAGAAAATGTTTTTAAACGTTCTTAAAGAAATCGTTCTCAAGAATACAGTTCGTATATTAAGATTTCAATCACCTTCAATAATTATTGTTCACTATCTTAAGTGTGTAATAATGTCGATTAATTATTGCTCGAGCATTTGTGCAATTATGTATTGTAATTTCCCAGATCTTTCATTCAAAAATTATTATTTTCTGAATTTACCTCTGTAATTTTTGTTCAAGTCCAAACCGTGATTATATCTAGAGACTAGCTAAAATCTGGACAAACTTCATATATTTGAATTCGCAACGAACTCCTAGATAGCGTCACGACTGGGACTATACAGTAGAAAGGCTTGAATCGGTCACGTAGCGAAACTAGACAGCGCCAGTGTAGCGCCAGGCTAGTATTGCGTGAATAGACAGGCTTGAGAAGAACTGTACTGGCTTTAGCATGATTCAAGACTGCCACGACATTTTTCCACACGGGATATGCGGTATATGAAATTGAATACCATATATAGTCTCTTAAAGTGAATCTCATGTCCCCCGCGCTCGAAAATTAGGGTATTGTATAGAATATATCATAGACGATTCTATGTATTTGAAAAATAAAACGATGTAGACAAAATGGAACGGAATGTAAGAAGTGTATATATTTTTCGATATAATTTTAATGCAAAAGGTTTAGTTATTTATTTATTCAATGAAAAGCTTTGAATGCTTTCGTTCAAAGTTCGATTCTGAGTCAACTTTACTCAAATTTGTAGTTAATTCGAAAAAGATATTGAAAATAATTTTACTCTTGTTTTCAAAATATCCCAATATAGGTAATCTATAACTTGATCATTGCTAGAACTTTTCAAAATGTCCAATTAAAAAGATTTCATTACGGTGAGAGGGACCCCAAAATCCGTCCCTTTTTTTGTGCCCCATGTAGTTTTTGAAGGAAAAGAAAATAAATAGACGCAACAAAGCTCAAAATGATCGACAATGCATGCTGTAACCGGGTTTGTCATAAGTTAACCCTTTCAACCCCTTTTAACACTGGAAAATTGAAAAACTACCCCTAATTGGGTTCTTGGTCATCAAGTACTTTCCACTCCTTGATAGGGGTACTTTTTCGGTTTTTAAGGTTTGAAATTCTGCTAAGTAAGTAGAATTAACGTAGCTACTATACACGTACACTAATTGATTTTATCTATGGACAAAAGAAATAATTCAAAAATATTTTATACACGATCTTGTTTATGATGTATTTTCCACCCCCACATAGGGGTATTTATTTATCCAGTGTTGAAAGGGGATAAAAGAGTAAACTAATGATAAACCCGGTTACAGCATGCATTGACGATTATTTTGAGCTTTGTTGCGTCAATTTATGTTCTTTCCTTCAAAAACTACGTTGAGCGCAAAAAGTGGGGCGGATTTTTGATTTATTTTGAGGTCCCTCTTTGTAAATCTTCTTGCAATTTACTACCTTTCTTATGTCTACCTTTTTTAATTTCGGTCTAATCAAGCAATTTAGTTGTAATAGTTTCAAAATATACTTGATATCCAGTAAAACTTTGAATTGAAGTCTCTAAATCGATCAGAAAAATATTTTTTTCTATTTTATAACAATTTTTAGAATGTTGAAAAGTATACAACTTTTTTGATTAGAATCGAAATTTAAAATTTCATTTATTAATTTGCAAATCTTTTTCCCATCTATATGAAATGTTGAAAAAAATTCTGAAACTCGATTGGACAAATCGTTCAAAAGTAGCGTAACCACAAAGTACAGGTAACCACACATACACCGAAAAAACGATATTCTAATATTAAGAGTGTCATATTCTTACACGCATATTCTTAGTAATATTCTTAATGAAGTAAGCGAAATTCTCAATTTAAGAGTATCTTCTAACCAAAGGACGAAATGTGCCCTGCTCTGTCCAAACGTTTCTTTTAATGTTTTGTGCGACGTGCTTTTCGATCAGTTTTTCGAATTCGTAATAAGTGAGAAGCTCGAAAAAATGCAACCAATTGTAAGGATAAGTCGCGTGTGCACATCCATCTGCTTCTCTTTACCGAAAAAGTTAGAGTGAGAAAGGTCTGATGTGACAGTGAGGTTGAATACCGTTGTACCACACCGAGACATAACCTCTCTACATTATTTATTCGCTGGCGTGTGACATCAAACTTTTCTCACTTTAACGTTCTCTGCGATGGGAAAGAGATATAGTTAGAGATGTGCACATGCAATTTGTCCTCAGATTTGGTTGCATTTCTTCGAGCTCGTCACTTATTATACAATTACTACGACAGATTTCGGATGCAACTATTCTTAAATTTAGTGGGGAATTCTTACAATTAGACAAGCATATATATTCTTAAGGTAAGAGGGCCTCCATCGTATATTAAGAATATATTCTTGGCGCCTATTTAGGTTGCAAATATTCTTAAACTTAGTGGGAAATTATTAAAATCAGAATATCGTTTTTTCGGTGTATAGACAGACATACAAAACATACAGCCATGCTGCCAGGCAGAAACCCACAAAATTTTATGATTTTAGGACTCTGTGAGTGCCGAAACGTAATAAGATCCGTCAAAAACTATAGAGATGGAAAATTTCAACTCTACACTGTTAGAAAAATCTCTACTAAATTTCGTATACATGTGATGGAAGCAAGAATGCATAACCTGAAATTAAATTTAGTATATCAGCGTAGAGTAAATTTAGTATATTCATACTGAATTTAGTATACACGTATATGAAATTTAGTATACGCGTGTACTAAATTCAGTATAAATATACTAAATTTACTGTACGCTGGTATACTAAATTTAATTTCATGTTGTGCATTTTTGCTTCCATGACATGTATGCTAAATTTAGTAGAGATTTTTGTAACAGTGTACCTCCGGGCTCTTATGGAGAAGAGTTCATTTGGCAATTATTGATAGCCATTTGTTAGTTAACCATTCAATATATTCGTTGATTATTTAATTGATTTTTTCATTCATTGTATAATTACGTAATTAATTTGTATACATTGAAAACAAATTGCTTTCTCTGCGATGATTAGTTGATCAATTTTTGGTATTTTTAACATGGAATAATACAATCTTGTATCTTACAATATCACGGGCAGGTACCATATTCTGAAGTAATTGTCATAAAGAAAATACATAAAACATGCACACAGTTGATTAGTGTGAAAAGTATTGTTTCAATAATGGTTAAACAATTAATTGCTTTTTTTGAGAGAGAAGATATGTTCGTAGAACATTTTCCACTACATACAGAACCTTCCGAATGAAAAAGCTGAACGTTTCATGGTCACAACTCGTGACCTATGAGAACTAAAACATTTTTGCTTTTTTTATTTTACGCGAAATTTAGATGGACATGTAAGAAAGAAGCTATTGAAAAAAACTTTTTTGTCAGAAAATATAAAAAAAGTGTGTTTTTTATACATAAATCTTGACAATCTTTGCATTCACGCATTTTTTAATTTACTCTTACGTAATTTAAAAATATTTGAAAAGTAAACATCAGTTGATTGCAACTATTTTCTCTATAGATATTAATGGTCATGCTTAAAATGAATACAAATATTACATTTGCAAACATCAAATATAAAATTTCTGATGCTACGAGGTTTCGAGCCTACATCAATGCCTAAATATATCACCTGTTTAGCCATTTATCTAAATTTAAAGAATCGAAAGTGGATGAAGAAACCATTCTCCTATAACTCACAACTCAATAAAAGGTAAAACACTAAATTTTATACTCACTTTTCATAATTAATTATTTATTATATGACCCTCCGTAGATATGACATAAGTTAATTGTTAACGAGAATATAAATAAAATAATTTTCAAACAAATAATTTAAATCAATTGAAATTTTTCTTCGTTTTATACTTTTAGGTATTTTTGACCATTATACAATTTTTATGAATTACAGAACTTGTAATTTTTTTCTAACATTTACAATTTCTCATAAAGATGGAGCAGGCAAGTTTTTTCCTGAAAAAAAAAATCAAGGAAAAAATTGTTTTCGCGACAGTTGTATTCTATTAATAGTTTTTCCGACATCTTAGAACAGATGAACCATATTTTTAAACGTATTTATTTTCATTTTTTAAATATTTATACCGTCAATACTTGGCATAGTACTGCCCCGATTGTGTAGCCAACGTTTAGCCAGTACCGAGACCTGACATCGTTCTCCAGGATTTCCAGAAACGAACTATATTCGTGATCGAATTCTCGGCTCCGACTGGGGCCGACTACACTACAACATCACTGCCAAGTGGTTCGCACAAAAAAACCTTACCCAATTGAAGAGGACGGTTTAGTGTTTAAATAGTTGAATTTTTAATTCTCAAAGTTGCGTTTTACCGCAGTAAGAAATCAAAATGTGAGATGGCCCCACAGTCTCCCTTCTGCAAAGTACGATATTTAGTCCTTTCACATCTAATGTAAAATTGTCAAGTACACCAAATATCCTCTATCTATCTACTTCACATTCTTGTTTTCGAGTAGGGTAGGACAAAAAGTATCGCGTGTAGTGTGTATCAAGGGCGTACGGCTGTATATTTTGCCTCGTGTGACAGCCGCCCTCGCGAAAGGATAACGCGTGCTGCAGAAAGATTCTTCTTGAGACAAATGAAAATTCTCTCAACCTCAAGTTTAGGATGATATTCCATTTTGTATCAAGAAATATCCTTTTTACACAGGAGGACATTTTTTGAAGTGATTATTATATTGAAACAATGACCACGTTTATCAAGCAGAAAATCCCCACAATCGTATACACATCTGGAAAATTCGAATTGTTATTAGACGGCAAAGTGAGGCCCTCTTATTTGGAGTTTTTGCATTGGGTCGCCTCTTCAATCGTTCTTCGACTGTAAAATGAATAAAACTACCACGCGTTAGGCCCCTTTCTTCGCTGACTGTCACATATGTAATGTATATGTATATTAATTCCAAGAATATATGTTTCGGAACATAATTGCGTGAAAAATACAATCTACTACTGGAATGTATTACATATTTTGATATTTCATCACAAATTCTACTTTACACAATTGCCGAAAATGTTGCGGAATGCTTGCCTGCGGAAAAATTATCTTTACAAAAAAGATTGAGAGTTGAATCCTGAATGCGTGCTACAATAATAAAGTGAAAGCGGTCAATGGGTATTCCGTGACGTCATGGAGCTCAACTTTCATGTTTCAAATAACATTCTTACACCTCAGACAAAAAAATTCAGCAAAAAAAAAAAAAATGTTCCACTACTTTTTGTTTTCTCAAAGAGACCTATTCACCTTGATTGGTTGAATCCCTATTTAAATTATACGCTTTTTGAACTTTAAGTATATTACATTTTCACCAGAATAATGATATATTTTATTAATTTCTTCATTTTTATCTATAAAGTAAATGAACATATAAATCATTTTAAAAACTTGAGAAAAGTGAAGCGTAATTACGACAAATTCAAGCATCTGAAAAAATGTGGAAACTTTTGAATTATAATTGTTAAAAGTTCTGAGAAAAGAATATATCCTGCATACGCACTGTTGAGAAAGTGTAGTTACATTATAATTCCATTTGAACCCCATCAGATGTCCATCAAATACATTTTTTCTGGAGTCTCAGTTGCGAATTTCAAGTTGCACATAATTATTCAGAACAAGGATAACGTGAAAATATATAGACAAACTTGCATGATTCATACTTGGGGAAACCCAACGATTTACGATTAATGGTATAAGAAAATGAGATATATAAGATAATACATATATTGAAATAATTAATAATTAATTATTAATTAATAACTGTGTTGTTACTTATAGATTTGTTTAAGTATGAGCCGAAAGATGTAAAAAGACATGAGAAAATTTGAGAGTAAAGTTCAGTGCATAGGTTGTTTTTATCATTATTTTCCTGCAGATTTCGTGTGTGCGTGTGTGTCAGTACGTAAGTTCAAAGTCATGAGTGTCTCACATCAATTCTGATAAATAAAAGAAAACAACACAATTATAACGAGTTATAAATTCCAGATAAAGTCGCTAATGATTTTGGGAAACAATGTAACTTCTTTATCCATGTTTATGAAAAACTGAACATGTCCACAAAGTAGATTGTAGATTTTTGAGGCACTAACCTGAATAATATTGTAAATTTTCTGACAGTAAAATCCTTAATAGAAGTTATTAATCAAAGAATGTTGTCGCATGATATATAAATATATCTGCGGATACAGCGGAATGCGTGTGATTTCCTCAGTTAAGCAAGACTAAATGAGTAAGCTGGAATGGTACTGCTCTCGTCACAAACCATTCTCTCCCCCCACTCTACAGTACAACATCAAAGCACATCAGGAGTTTGAGTCATGCACGAAAAAAAAATTCTGTACTTGATTCAGAACCAATCTGTTCAGATTATTCTACTTTTAAAACTGAGAGAATAAGTAATCCAAATAATCACACATTTCTAAACATTGCTAAATCCATAAACATTCTTCAAATAATATTCAAACCAAAAACATCAATCCTTTTATAAATTTCGGTCAAAGTGTGTGCCTGGAATCCAAGAAATCATAAAGGAGGTATTCATTAGCAACCCAGCAGATTAGAACGAATCTTGAGCTTGGAGCCTCTACAATTTAAATAAATTTTTAAGATCAAAATGAAATGTGCTTCTGATGAACTCTCCTTCTGTACCAAAAACACAATCCAAGAAAAAACCATGAACCAAAATTACCTGAGAAAGAATAAGGAAAGAGTGAGAGGTTTCGTTGATTCTTTCGACTTTCTCACTTTTTTCCTTTTACTATAAATTTGTCTATACAATTTGTATATAATTTTGATTTGTGACCTTTTCCATGTTCGGTTATTGGTGCACAGAAAATTCAATAAGAAAGTAACATTAATTTTGATCTTGACAAAAATGTATTTTCAATTCGTAAGCATCACGAAATTATAATCTAAATACACAATTTTCTACATTCAACGCTATTTCGTAACATTTTACTTTCATAGTGATCCACAAATTGACAAATGCAGGGTTTATATGCGCAATAGACAAGTATAGTTTATGCTTCAATTCAATTACTAATTATACCTATATATAGTTAAGAGTTTGTCATAAGGACAACCCCGGGGAATTCGCCGGAAGCGGATGATATCTGTAAAATTGCACGCGCTTCCAACGGAATCGCGGTAAAATTCTGTCCGCAACCACTTCTCACGACCGTGAGATAAGTATCGTTACAGTCTGCGAGCCTGAGGACACGGAGCGACCCAAGGACGATCGCCTTCTGCATGTATATATTTTTGTATATATGTACAATATGTATGGCTGTGTCTATAGTTCGGAACGACTAGCCGAGCTTATGAAAAATATTGACTAATCATCCCGACTTCTTAAATATGCATCAGTCGATGATTTCCGTTTCTATAAATGAAATTGCGAGTAATTTTGACTATAAAATTCAAGTTGCACGTTACAAACGATTGAAAACTACAATTATCCGACGTCGAATGATAATCTATCTAGCCGAGAGGGTGTCATTTGACGTACACAGCGGACTCACCATTCAATTGAAACCTCCTCCATTAATTATTAAGTTACGTAGCTGCTCCCGTGTGGAAAAGTCTACTGGGGCCAGACTGGGTCCCAGCCAAATTGCCCAAGTTCCAGTTGGGTCCCAATTGGGAACCCCAGTCTCACCCTGGTGGGCTGTTCTCTGGGTTGTAACGCTCAGACCAACTAATGCCCAGATTGGGGTAACCAGCTGGGCCCCAGCTGGGAAATACTTTTTACGGCCAATTAGTAAAAGAAGGGTTTTATTTTAAAAAATTGACTTTTTGATTGCTGAGGTAAAATTCGAAAAATTCGTTTGAGGCAAAAAGTATTAGGATTAGATAGTTGTTTACTCTGGCAGACACACTTCAATTGAAAAAAGATAAGTCGCCTCATAACAAAATTGAATTCTAGTATCTATTGAGTATAAAATGAGGCTATGTAATTTTGAGGTGAGAATGCGAGTAATTCAGCATTGACAACATTTTTAGCTTTATAAAATATGCAACGTCACATATAGAGATAATAGGTATTTTTGAACTAGATAATTAATCATTTTTGAAATCTAAGAGTCAATGCTATGATTTTCGTAACTTACCATGCTCACCACTATCGTCACTCGAGTCTTTTTCAATGTCTTCAAATTTACTCCTTATTATAACTCCACTGATCGCTCGATGTTTTCTCACACGTTAACGTAATTTATTATTCGCACACCTTTTTTTACTTAATTCACCCATTGTCTGTAAAAACTAAATTTACTAATAGTAACTGACAGCGACTGAGATTTCCATATGGGACCCGACTTGTTTTCTACGGCGGCGCACACTATATGGGAGCAACGTGGGTATACCCGGTATAAGTCCAAACAGGACGTAAACACTCTTTGGTTTTATTGGCTCAAATTTTCATAATTGAGAAATCGGAATAAATAAAAAATGTATAATATTAGTGGGAGATTGCCTTCCGCCTGTAGTATAATTAATATAAATCGCTTTAATTAATTAAACTTTCTACCCGGGACGCCCACCTGGGACCCAGTTGGCGCCCACTTATTAACTGGGCTTAATTGGGCAGATTTCCACACGGGCTGCTAACCAGCGGACACTGTATATAACTGTGATGTAAAAGTTTTAGAACGGAAAAGAACAGGTTCTGTAACGGGTTAATAACATACTTAAACCATGGTCCGAGTAATGTCGTCCCAAAATGGATGTAGCAGTTCTACAACGCTGTTACAGAACAATAATCTGTCAGAGCTCGGTAACAATTGTGGAACAGCGTTCTATGTGAAAAAATATGTTCAGAACAATTTAGGAACAAAATAACCATGTTCGGTAATAATGCCGTAACACATATGTAACAGTTACGATGTAAATTTATTCGGTACCAATTCTGGAACAGCGTTATATTTTAAAAAGTATTTTTATAACAGTTTAAGAACAGGGTTACAGAGGGACATTGTTCTGTAATAATGCCATAACACATATGTAAAAGTGCTACGATGTAAATTTGTTCTGTGATCGTTCTGTAACAATTCTGGAACAGTGTTATATGTCGAAAAGGATTTTTAGAATAGTCTGGGAACATGCAGGGTTACAGAGGGAAATTGTTCTGTAATAATGCCGTAAAACATACGCAACAGTGTTACGATGTAAATTTTGTTCTGTGATCGTTCTGTAACGACTCGCAAAACAAATTTCGCGCATACAGGTGATAGTTGGGAGTACAATATAAACATGAATAATACAAACAATAAAGTAGCCTCGGAATGGACTGAAACTTGGACTGACGAAAAGCATGCACACGGTAAACGTAAAGGCCGAGTTTCGGGTGATGAATGGAGACTGGGTGTTTGGAATGCTAGAGGAGTGAGTGATCCTAATATAAGAGAACTACGAGAAACTGCAATACTGACGTTATGTCCTCGTGGCTATAACCGTCAAGGTACGTGGTATCATGGTGTTTGAGGGAAACTAGCTGTGAATTCGATCTCGAGTGTTTCCACTTTGTTTGTATTTATAATTATATGGTGCTCATTTCACGAGCACTTTGCTTCCCGTTAGTAAATGTATTTGCTTCCTTATAGAGGAAGCATTAGTTATTTTTTTCAATAATAGACAAACCAAAGTCTTCATTTTGCTCAATTTAAAAATAGAAATTTACCAAAAATGAAAAATTACAAAATAATACAAAAAATGTTTTAAATACAAAGACAAATTATACAAATCAAATCTTGCGTTCAAAATAATAATTTTTTGAGCTGGAAAAGGGAAAGGAAAAGTTCTGTCGCACCCTATTCCCTATTCCCAGCTTTATGATTTCTTCACAAAAATTGTCATAATATTACTCTATATGAAAATTTATTATCAAAAAGTCTTTTCTATTCTTGCATCAATTTTGAATTATGTTACTGAAAAAAGTTTCACTATGAAAAACCGTGTTTTCAAATATTATGCAATTTCACAATTTCCATACTCTTCAAAAATGTATTAATATTATAGGTCAATCGATTCGTCCCGAACCAAGAAATCTTTTACATTCTTGCATCAACTTTGAATTATGCTAATGAAAAATGTTTTACTATGAAAAACCGTATTTTCAAATATTATGCATTACCATAGCTTCCTTAATCTTCAATAACATTTATTAATATTATAGGTCAATCGATTTGATGAGAACCAAGGAATCTTTTATATTCTTGCAGCAACTCTGAATTATGCTAGTGAAAAAAGTTTTACTATAAAAAACCGATTTTCAAAATATATAAATTACCATAACTTCCCTACTCTTCAATAAAATGTATTAATATTATAGGTCAATCGATTCTTCCCGAACCAAGGAATCTTTTATATTGTTGAATTAACTTTGAATTATGCGAATTGAAAGTTTTACTATAAAAAACCGATTCTTAAAATATTATTAAGTGCAATATTTTTAGAAATCCTTCGGTCAGTTTTAAGATATTAGTGAGGAAAACAAGCTCTCCAAATTTCATCAATTTATCTGCAACTGTTTTCTAGTTATCGTGTTCACAAAAAAACGTGACATCCACACATCCACACACACACATCCGGACAATTGCTTAGAACATTGTATTAGACATTTTTAAATTAGGGAGGGTTTAATTAAATGAATTTAAAAATTTTGAAAAATGTTACCATTACAAAGCTTCCTCTATGAGGAAAGCAAAAGTGAGAAAACAATATGCAACATTGTCCTAAGTGATGAGAGATTAGAACAAGTTGACAAGTACGTATATATAGGTAGTCTATTCACTAGCGACGGAAAAATAGATGGGGAGTTAGATAGGCGCATAAAGAAGGGTAAGCAGGTTATCGGTAGAGCAGGGTCCATCATCACAAATGAAAACATATCAAAAAAGCTAGAATGGCCATACATAACTCTATTTTCGTACCGACTGTACTATACGGTAGCGAGACATGGACCTGTCAAGAAAAGGACAGGAGTAAAATCAGCGCGATCAGCATGAAACCTTTGCGCAGAATATGCGGAAAAAGACTGATGGACAAAGTACGAAACGAGACAATCCTCAAAGAATGTGGTACAGGGGAGACACTAGTTGACATATGGGAAAGAAATCAGCTAAGGTGGTTCGGACATCTTGAAAGAATGAAAGATGAACGACTGTCCAAGCAAGTGTATAAAGGTAAAGTAATTGGCAGCATGCCCAGAGGTAGACCGCCGAAAGAATGGTTAGAATGTGAAAATGAGACCTTAATCCGAAGAGACATAAGAAGTCATAGGAACACAAGAGCTTGCATGAAAAAATGCATGGACGTGAAGGAAGCTAGAGTAGTATGCCAGGACAGAAAAGTGTGGTGACAAATAGTTCATAAACAGAGTGACAATAGAGTGAATGATGCCTGAAACAAAGACCTTGGATACTAATGGGCCCAAGTGGGGAACCATACATAACAATTTTGTGAGGCTCCTCATTCGGGGTGATCGCTAGAGAGATTGATCAGCAACCTGGGTCGGAGCAGTGTTGCAGAGTGAACGTGTCATTTATATAAATAACACGAGAACTCCAGATCAATCTAAATCATATATACCTAACACCTACATACCCAACTACCCTGTACCCATATACCGATCTACCTCATACCTATATACCATGCTGAAAAAACCAGTTCTCGTTAGATTACTGAAGTTAAGCAGTGTTGGGCGCGGTTAGTACTTAGATGCGTGACCGTTCGAGAATACTGCGTGCTGTTGGCTCGTCGTGGGTGTGGTGAGCCCACACTTGTAAGTTATTTACTACAAGAAACTATCCGCCGAGAAACACTACCAGAATCGGGTAGTGTCATGCCTACCCCGAAAGAGAAATGGCTTAATGGTACACATACATACATCTGATTAAAAATACACTAAAAAACAGCGAGTATTCGAGAAATATTGAGATTTATGAGAAAGTGTCACTTGGAATATGAGGCCGGTCAACGAAGAATTTTGAATGAACATAAATTATAATAAGCTATAATAATAAGCAGGTCACTTCTTCAGGATTGACCTGAAACTGAAGTTTCAGGTTATTTTGTTCTTATATATGTATTCTCTACTATGCCTGTAATTGCCCGAAGCGCCCCCTCGTGGGGACTGGTCGAACTTGACGGGACAATCAAGTTTTTTTTTTAACCCGGGAGGACGGAAAGCCAAGTCGGATTGGTATTATATCCATTGTCCCTATTTATGTAATTCGGGTGTTTTTGAGATTTTGATTCCTTCTCTAGGTTTTCTTGGAAAAATATTGAACGTTTTTGCGCTGATGGTTGTTTTTCCAAATAAGATGCTATGTCCTGTTTCGATATGATGCTCAGCTACACTGTTCGAAAAATCTGTATGAGATATAATATACATGTGTGTGAAGCAAATATGCACTACCGCTACTGAAATGTAATATACATGGGTGTAGTGAATTTAATATACATGTGTATTAAATTTAATATACAGGTCGGTGTAGCAGTGTGCATGAAAACTCAAAGTGCTTTCATATCTTTAAATCTTGTCAAATATTCGCAATTAAATTAATAATCTAGAATTCGTCGACTGAATTGTTATTAATAATAATGAAAGTGCGACGTACGGGTGGAACTTTTTCCGAAATCCAGTCTAAATAGTCGAAATTTAATGCTAGTACAGTTGATTGTAGGTTAGGTCTATTATTTCTTTGTTTAATTAATCTTTTCGACTCAAAATCCAGTCATATTTTTGATCAACTGAAAGAAGGTATCATGTTTTATTATTTAGAGTAGAAAATTCATGTTCAACTTATTTTGAATTTGTGTATATTTTCGCAGGTGGCTTAAATATAGTTTGGATGTTGTGTTTGTTGAGAATTCTTCCTATTTCTTCTGTGATACCTTGAATGTATAGGGTATATAGTTCGTAGAATCGGTTACTGAAAGAGAAGTAGGAATTGGTGAGACAGTGTTCTATCTATCTACATTTTTCAGGAGAGCGAAATAATATTCTGTAAAATCGAAATCACCATATTCAAAGATAAAAACGAAAGTTTACTTCTGAGCTAAACTGTTTCTGAATTCAGGCCAAAAAAGTATAATTTAAAAAAAATGAACAGTTCCGAGAAATAAAATGTGAAAGTTTACAATCTGAAAGTGACAGAAACCTAAAATTGAAGGAGGCTCCATCGATGATCCTTCATCTAAAAACCTGTAACCTCCATTGATAGTCACATATATCATGATAGCTGCTAGTTATTCTGCTCTAACGATCCGGGATAGTTCTGGCGCGAAAATTCTTAATTTTTGAAAATTAAATTACTAATAATTAATGATTTTCAGCTCGCTCCACAACAAGGGTGAAACCCTCCTCGGCGGGTCTCCGACTTGACAAGACCAACGATGAAATTAAGTGTTCAATTCCAAATATTTTTACTATAAGTTAATTAAAATAAACTATTTATTTTTACGGGAAGTTAAGGTTAGAAGCCAATTAAATACGAAGGTTGAAATTGGAAAGAATCATATATATATATATATATATATATATATACTTTTTTGCCCTTTACTTTTTTGCATCACACTTCTGCCTCTATCTCTCGCACTAC
>CAKNXH010001209.1:286823-311814 GCA_932178445.1 Andricus quercusramuli
ACATCTTAACACTGGAGAGACCTATACATACCTGGGCGTGCCTCAAAGCCGCATTCAGGACGTAACATCAGTGAAGGAGTCTCTCCGAAGCAGATACAAGCATCTTCTACGACAGATTTGGTCTTCCAATCTCTCGGCGTTGAACAAGGTATCTGCGAATAACATGCTTGCCATCCCGGTTCTACTCTACTCGTTTGGGGTGGTTCAATGGACGAAGAACGAGCTTAAGGCCCTTGATGTCACCACGCGTAAGATCATGCATATGCATAAAAGCTTGCATATCAATTCGTCAGTTCCGCGATTATACATTTCACGCCGTCAAGGCGGACGCGGACTTCTGAATCTCCAATGTCTGCATAACCGAATTGTTTCAAGTACAGCTTACATCGTTGCGAATGGCAGAGATCCTCTCCTAAAGATGGTCAGAAACCACGAGATGATTGGCGAAGGAGCGTTCCTTTACAAAGCCGCGGAGCGAGCTGCCGAGACCCTTGGCCTGAATTTCAACATCAGAAGTGAGGAAAGTGCATTACTTTTTCTTTCGTTTTGTTGCCTACAGTGGCTACATGTGTGGTCGAGGTTCGCGGGAAATCGGCAGTTTCGACGTTAGAAGATTTGGAGAATTGTGCTTGTACGATTGCGTCTTTTGTTTATTCCACGTTTAATCTTTATAATTTACCTTAATTTTTACCAGTTTGACGATAATAATTATCTTAGACGCGGGTGAAAATTGTATTAATGTCTCTTGCTAAAATTGTGAGAAGTTGGCCTAACTTCTATCACGAGAATGATATAAATTGTCAGCCGCAATTTTTTGAGGTTAGAAAACATGGATTTTGACGATTTTCCAACAACGCAAGTTTGCGAGAAAAATGACGATTTTGAAGGAATTGTACCTGATTGTACAGAGAAACTGACATCGCCCGAAAGATGTAAGTTTTTTATTATTCTGAGACTTGTTTATTGCTTTAAATATTTTTTTAGTACTTTAATTTTAATTCCTGACTTTTTGAATACGACTTATTTGTATCATATTATCATTTAGATCGGAGGTATCTTCCGGTATCGATAGTCGACACAATATGCGAAAACAGGCTCATATTCATGTAGTTAATAAGAATCTGTATGGCCAAGATGGAAATAGAACTCCGGTTCCTTTTGGTGCCCTGGATAAAAGAATGGTAATTGTCAAAATTACATATTTTTTATGTTGTTTGTTGTAAAATTGTAAAGATTTTGATGAAATACTGTGAAATTATTTACAAAAATCAACTATGTTTTACCCGATCGTTCAGTGTAATTTTACATTAAGAATGACTGTTCTTTTATGTCCAACTATACAGAGTGGAATTTTATATTTTCGTTGTGAAATGCCAACGAAATCTGTGAAATTTCAGTTTCTTTTTCCAAGACGGAACGGAAATTTGCTGACATTTTGTGGAACTTTTTACTAATTAAAATATTTTACAGGGTACATCTTCAAATTCGAGTAGCTGTCAAACGTGCGGTAAATCACTGAATGAATACATAGGAGATTTTGGATATATAGACCTAGAATTGCCAGTATTCCACATTGGTTACTTCAGGTCAATCATCGGCATTCTACAGTCCATTTGCAAAGTGAAATCTCACGTTCTTCAATTTAATTTAACCTAAATTTAAGATTAAAAATTCAGTTATCTCTTCCTAATGCGCCTTCGTCTTGTTAAC
This sequence comes from Andricus quercusramuli, assembly GCA_932178445.1. NCBI lineage: Eukaryota > Metazoa > Arthropoda > Insecta > Hymenoptera > Cynipidae > Andricus > Andricus quercusramuli. The sequence continues at coordinate 288,534 of CAKNXH010001209.1, forward strand.
CAAATATCTCAAAAGGTCTTACTTACCCCGCGTATTGAATCCCAATTTAGATTACTTAAGTTGAAAAGTTATAATAAAACAAATTCTCGAAAAAGCCAAGAAAACTTCAATTTGTCCCCACTGTGGAGAACAAAACGGGACTGTCAAAAAGGCAGGCTTGCTTAAAACTGAACACGAAAAATTCAAGGGCAAAAAAGCACTGATGTAGTTTTGCAAGAAAAATTGTCCGAGTACAGAAACGTAAGACTATAATATGAAATATAATTATATTTTATAAAAGACAGTCCAGTCGAATGTACCTGAAAGTCAGCATCGTTGTTAAGTAACTGAGCTTCGAGGCAGAATTTGATACGAAAATAGTAAAAGCAATTTAAAATTGTTCAATTTTGACGGCTTTCATTTTAAAAATATAACTGACAAGCCTAATTTATGTATAAATCTTCAATTTCGAAACGTTAGGAATTTTTAAATTTACTTTTGTATCGCTTATTTGAAGCACGCCAGCATTGCAATTTTTTTACTCTGATCAACTTCATCTTAAATAACTCCACTGACTTTGAAGCAACCAATTTGACCCATTTCCTGCCGATGCAAATAATTTAGTATCGCAAGGTTTAAAAGATAACGGTTAAAATTCATGATTTTATTTTATTGCCTTGAAGAATGAAAAATTTTAAATTGACAACTATAGGCAATATTGTGCCTAAAATATTTAATAAATGAAGCTCATCACAATTGAGGCTATGGATCAAATAAGTGGGCATAGATCCTTCTGACTCGAGCGCAATGCCATCTCGCTCTTTTGAAAAATTTGTCTCAATTAATCAGAATGTCAATTATATTGTTTAAAATTCAAGTTAGAACAGAACACCATTTTCAGGGTATATCTTTTGATATTTCAAACATTCAATTTTCCGCTCTTACTGAATGCTTCAAATGTGAAAGATTTTTTCGTCATATTAATAACCACACTGCTATTATTACTTGTAATTATTATGCGTTTTTATATAACTTCCATAAGAACGGTGACAATATATGTGACACATGTATAAAAAAAAAAATATGTAAACACATAATCCTGTTGATTGCTCAATAACAATAAATATTATATCAAAATTTAATTTATTTTTTCTGACTTACCTTTCAATTTACTACGTAGAGATAAGGAAAAATTTTGCAAAACCTTCCAGGAACATTTTTAGGAAATATTCCCTGAATAATGATGCACAATCTTCGACGCACATTCCCAGAAAATGTTCCCTCAATATTGTTCATCAAGCTTTCAGCAACTTTCCCAGGCAATATTCGAAGCACATTGCCACAAAATATTCCCTCAATATTGTTTATCAAGCTTTCAGCAACTTTCCCAGGCAATATTCCCTCAATCTTGCTTCGCAATATTGCCGCATAGCGGACATTTTCTTATTTGCTGGAAGATTGTCTAAACCTTGCGATGCAAGCTTCCGAACCTTGCATCGCAAGGTTGAGGCAAGTTTGTCGCAAGTTTGTCGCAAGTTTGTCGCAAACTGTTGTGCTATCTGGGCACTTTAAACTAAAATCAAATTGTTTATTTGCGCAACAAGTATTATAAAATTAGATATTTTTCAAGTTTGGAATCATGCTGCTATTTTTCAAAAGGAGTGTCCACTAAAGAGAGAATATGTATTTAATTATTATATTTTATCACGTGAAAAATCAAAGTATTGAATTTGGAGGTTAAAGCTCACTTTATGTCAACATCGTCAACATCTCTATAGTCGATTATTTCGTTTCCTTTTTATTTAAACTAAAGTAAATACGATATTTTAATCTTGATCGATAACTAACTTCAAATTCGAGCATACAATACACCGGTTTGAATCCTTATACTTTTTTGCTTTCACTCCTCGAGTCTCAGCAACATTGAATCTGGAGCACTTCTCAAAGAAATCACTAATCATAAAGTGTACTCACTTTCGGCAAATTATCCGAAATGGCTTTAACGTATCCAGGCATACTGACACTACATAAAAAAAAACATTTTTTGCCAAAGAACGTTGATAATTAATTATTTCGATTGTTTTTATCAATCTGACCATGTATTTTCTTTGGGTTTGACAGCGCGTGAAGTCACACCACGTGTTTCGAGCCGTGAGGGCGCCACATGTTTTCTTTTATAAATCGACGTTTACGGTGGATGTTTTATCACTTTTTGATAAATTATTATGAATAATTAAATAAACGAAATTAAGCTTTGATTCCACATTTTAATTCTTTGGGAGTCAAAGTTTATAAAAAACTCAACTATAAGGCAAACAAAATTTTTGTGGATGACACTATTGCATGCAAATCATAAAATTCAATTGAAATTCAACTTCAGAAATTCCTTAAACTACAGAGTCAGTTCGCTTTCTTCAAATACCAAGTCTCTCTCTATAAATTATTCAATTATTTATTAACCCAAATAATTAATAATTATTCACTAAACCCATTGTAAATTTGTGCACTTTAATGTCTGTGTAGGGTTACCAAACGTCCTCCTTCGGGAGGACATGTCCTCCTTTACCGCCTTGTCCTCCCGAGTCCTCCCTTCTTTGAAAATGTCCTCCTTTCTGACAAAAATGGCATGTTTTTCTTTTTTTTATCTTTCACGATGTTATAGTGAGAGATAGAAAGAACTACTGGAGTCGTGTTATTGGTCTTACCAGGTATCGTGTAACCTAATTTGTAAAAATAAAATCATTCTATTGAACATTCGTGGTTTACAATATTTGAAATTCAAAAAACCTGTCTTCACTATGCTAGTAAGTTAAGGTTAGGTTAGGAAATTTTCAGGTGTCCTCCTTTCGTACTGTGAAGAAATGGTAACCCTATGTCTGTGCTTCCCTTAATTTTTTATCACTAGTGAAAAGGATTCCGTATAATTGATCTGGATTGAAAATGAATATAACATTTATTAAATTCGAAGGACAAAAATACAATCTTTTATCGACGGAAGTTTTTTTCAGACTAACTCATTCAGCGGTCTCAGACCTAACACTTCGCCCTAAAGTGGGGCTAATATAAACAAAGTTTATCGTCAAATATACTATGACGAAAAGAAAGAAGGAATATAATATGGAGTGAAAAATATGGTATATATGTAGTGTAGTCGATCCTACATAAAACGTGTAGGCTGGTCAAAAAAAATTAAAATTATATAAAGTAAAATTACTTCTATGATACACCCATTTGTAAATCTACTTCTAACCAAAATGGATTTGAACGAGGTTTGAATATCTCATGTCATCCCAGTAAACACGAAGACATCTTAAAGAGCTCTTTACGACATCTTCTTAAAGATGAACGACATCTTCGAAGATATCCCATAACGAAGCTTTAAAGAGTCTTTAAGGTTTAGCTATTACCATCGTAAAGAGCTCTTCGGGATATCGTAACGATGTCTTTAAGATAGAAATAAGACAAAATAACGAGAATTCATAAGATTACTTGAAGATATCGTTATTTTACATGCAGCTGGGGGGTTACGTACTTAGTCCTGCAACTTTAGGTTTATCTCGACTATTTATCAGTTGTATATAAATGACTTTAAATTTAAAAACTTGCAATTTCTGTGTTTTGTATACACAGAAGTGCCTGTTTTTTAATTTAAAGTCATTTATACATAACTGATAAATAGTCGAGATAAACCTGAAGTTGCAGGACTAAGTACGTGACTGCCGAGAATTTTTAGTTGCATTCCAGGCTTGACATTTGACATTTGACATGATTGTTTACACTTAACAATTTTAACTTCTCTAGGCGATGAAGAAAGAATTGAGCTGTTTCCCATTCTCTCCATTTCATTTTATGAGAACATGAGAGAGCTAGAAAGAGGTATTAGAGGTTAGGAACGCGACTTGGTGGATAAATGACGTTTAATATTTAGAAAATGTATAGGTACGTTTACTTCCTGATTCACTTTTCTTTTCACAGACTTTTTAAACACTGAATGTACAGGTTGGGAATACATAACGAGGAATACATGACGATATAATTATAATTATTTATCAATTCTCCATATCGCACACCACGTGCTTTTTTTCTTTAAAAAATGTATCGTTAACGATATCTTGAAAGATGTCTTTAAGTTATCTCTGAAAATACATCCCGCGCTTTTCTACAAATCTTCTTAAAGACATCAAAAGACGTCTTTAAGAAACCAGTTTCAGATATCATTGAAAAACTTCTTGACGATGTCGTGAAGATATCTTTTGGTAATTTCTGTAAGAGCTCCTGCGAACGATAAAAATAACGATATCTTAAAGTTATCCCGTGTTTACTGGGATTTCGCATGTCCTGGAGGTGCTGCCTCTAATGGACACTAAGGGCACTAATGAACAATCACGAATTGTTAGTGTTCAGGGATGTGCAGTTACGCGTAACTGGAGGGTTTTGAAGTAAAATACCTAGGTGAAGTATTTTACGTAGAAAACAGGTAAAATACATAGTAAATTACGTGCCAAAATGGCGGACCTGTAGAACTGTGCATAACCACACTTTTTTGAATTTCTGGTATCGGCATTCGTAAGGGCGTAACGAGTTTTTTTTCAATGCCAGTGTAACACTGCAAGTCATAGGGTGACCTCTTTGATTTAAAATTGAAATCAATAGAACGAAAAATGTAGATTCCTAATTTTATCGATCAACGATAATTATTTCGAGTTATCTGTTTTTACTATTACTTTCAATAACAGTTCTAACCGTTCAGATTTATTTAATGCATGAGATACGCAATAATTAAGTTAAATGAATAATATTCTTCACCGAATTATCAATCCGCTTAATACGCAAACAATGTATTCAATCAACATTTTATCAATATTTAATGAATCCGACACTCGCGCAAGCAAAGATATAATCCTAGATGCGGCACCACACTAGCGAACCTACAATAAGTTCCAAGAACTGAAAAAATACTATTGGTTAAAAAGAGATGCAGATATCCCTGTCTCTTTTTAACTAATAGTATTTATTTAGTTCTTAGAACTTATTACAGGTTCGCTAGTGAGGTGCTGCATCTAGGTTTATAATATCAGAAAGTGCCTCGCGAGCAGGGATGTGAAGTTACGCGTAACTGGAGGGTTTTGAAGTAAAATACCTAAGTGAAGTATTTTAGGTTGAAAACAGGTAAAATACCTAATAAATTACGTGCCAAGATGGCGGACCTGTAGAACAGTGCATAACCTCACTTTTTTGAATTTCTGGTATCGGCATTCTTAAGGGCGTAAGAGTTTTTTTTCAATGCCTATTATGTTAAGGCCATGTGATACTTTGCAACGAAGTCAATCAGGTTCAGATAACCCAAGTTTTTTCTCACAAAAACGAATATTTCCGAAAAATTAATTCGGAGAAGTTATAAAATATACTGAGGGATGAGGGATATTGACTCTCGCTTGGTTAAATAATTAAAAAATTATAATTATCGACACTTTACGAACTGTATCCTTTTTGAGGTTAGTTTATGTTTATGTAATGTTATTGTATTTTCATAATGAAACTTCTTACCGACCAAGTCTTAGACAGACTCGCTCAAAAACTCTAATGATAACTGCAGTTTTCAGTAGTTCGATTTTAGCAAAACGAAACGTTTTTTTTTATTTCCAAAGATAAAGGAGTCAAAAACGGTCCATTTTAATTTTCTCTACCAGTGTCAAAAATTTCAAGGCAAAATATTTATTTTTGTGGTCATAGAGTTGGTTCATTTGATAGATCAAATTCACTACTTGGACTGGCATCAAAATTATAAAATTTACTTTTTTGGCTTGCCCACAAAGAAAGGTAGGCCATTTAGCTTTCTTTCTTATATATATTTGCATTTTCTACATTCTTAGGTTGCAGTACACTGCAATTTCGGAATAAACCTGCGGAAAGCATAGAGAACCTAACCTCAAAGTGTCAAATGCTTGACCAATTTTAGCAAATCGAAACTTTTTTTCATTATAGAAGATAAAAGGAGTCAATAAACCCTGGCGGACCGGCCGAACGCAAACATAACGCTACAGCGTAACGGTAAAGTAATGGTGAAGTAATGGTAAAGTAAAATGGCATTATAATTGATAAAAGAAACAAAATTAATATGTAAACTGTTGCAATTATAATAAAGCGTTAAAATTTACGTTAAATGGTCATGCCATCATTGCAACAACTTCCTTTCTCATCGTTAAAAAATAAAAAAACAAAGTGGCTGTCATTCAAGTCAGGCCCCTGCAGACTGGCAACCCACTTGAAGCCCCGTTAACGGGTTGCCAATATGCAGGGGCCCGACTGCAATGACAATCACTATGTTTTTTTATTTTTTAACGCTGCAAAAGCAACTTGTTGCAATTACGGCATGGCCATTTAACGTAAATTTCAACGTTTTATTATAATTGCAACAGTTCAAATATTAATTTTGTTTCTTTTATCAATTATAATGCCATATTACTTTACCATTACTTTACCATTACTTTACCGTTACGCTGTAGCGTAATGTTTGCGTTCGGCCGGTCCGCCAGGAAAGGTCCGTTTTAATGTTCTCTATCGTTTTCCAAAGTTTCAGGGCAAAATATTTATTTTTGTAGGCGTAAAGTTGGTTTATTTGAAAATCATAATTTTTCAAAGTATCACATGGCCTTAATTGGAAAATAATAATGCCAACCAGGGATGCGCAGTTACGCGAAGTTTTTTTTTACATATAACACCTGAAGAATATATTTTACCTAAAATACCTGGAATATGTAAAATATGTGTACATGCAGAAAACCTCTGATAGACCTCAGAGGTGGCGCCCTCATGTACAGAACAAGAGGTAATTTACATGTAGAAAACTAATGACGTAAAATACCAGGTAAATTACCGTAGAAAACCAAGTAAATTACCACGAGTATTTTACTTACCCACCACTGCTCGCGAGAGTAATAAGCAGTGGGACTCCGATACCGTTCCGACATTGAAAATCGAACGGACCTCTTTTTCTAACGTGGAGATAGAAAGAGAGGTTCCTTCGACTTTCGACTTCGAAACAGCATCGGAGTCCCACCAGGGATGTGCAGTTACGCGTAAGTGGAGGGTTTTGAAGTAAAATACCTAGGTGAAGTATTTTACGTAAAAAACAGGTAAAATACATAGTAAATTACGTGCCAAAATGGCGGACCTGTAGAACTGTGCATAACCTCACTTTTTTGAATTTCTGGTATAGGCATTCGTAAGGGCGTAAGAGGTTTCTTTCAATGCTTATATTGTTAATTGAAAATTAATAATGTCAACCAGGGATGTGCAGTTACGCGTAACTAGAAGTTTTTTACGTATAATACCTAAAGGAGGTTTTTTTACGTAAAATACCTGGCATATGTAAAATACATGTAGAAAACTTCTGATTGGCTGTCTGATTCGAGGTTTCAATTTCCCGCCTCAGAGGTGGTGCCCTCATATGAGCCGCTCAGAGGAAAAACGTGATAACTCCTATGTTAAAGCATAGGATTTATAACGTTTTTCCTCTGAGCGCCTCATATATAGAACAAGACGTAATTTACATCATGTAGAAAACTGATGACGTAAAATACCAGGTAAATTACCGTAGAAAACCAAGTAAATTACCACGAGTATTTTACTTACCCATCACTGAGTCTCACTGAAGGTTGTAACAATCGATGATTGTTCCTTAATGCTTGCTTTGTCCTCTAGAGGCAGCACTTCCTGGGAATTTGAAATGGCGCGAGGTATTTGAATATAAATATTGGGTATTTTAATGATTATAAGGTTTAACAATCGAATTATTAAAAGAATCGAATACGGTTTTGGAATTAATAATAATAAATAAAGGAGAGAGACTTGGTATATTGAAAAAGCGAACTGACTCAGTAGTTTAGGAAAATTTCACAATCTAATACGCAGCTAAATTTTATTGCGTTGCACGCGTTCTGGAGGAATGTTGTTTATTACAGGCCTTATTTTTCAGTTTAGTTTAATACGCAGAAATGATGGCGAAAAGAACGTGCCTCAATCAAATCTTATAAGGAAGTTTATTTAAAGGGTAGTTGAGATTTGGAAACGCAATTTTAAATGCTGTGAAAAATTACCCATAGATAATAAGAGACTTGTTCGGTAACCAGTTTGAACTGGAACATTAGTTGATTTAGGCGATGTAAATAATTTTATTACCATAAATTATTTGAAATTTTGATTACGGAAAGTGAAATAATTTTTACGGTAGAATTGAGGGGACGTGTTCGAAGGAATTTGGTTTTTGTAAACTAACTTGGTTGAATTGCATCATGGTTGACGCAAAAATGAGATCATACATAGTTTAGTTGGGGGTATTGATTTGACTTTTGATTGTCTAAATGGGTGAGTATGATTAGGAGTAGGATTGCGCGAACGATCTGGTGAACGATGCGCGGCACGAGAGCCCGCGAGGAACATCGATTTAGAGATCAGATTTTTGTCAACCCGCGGCGCGAAATCTTTGTCTTCGACCTCTCTATATTCACTGTAGAATTAGGACGTTGAAAAGTTTATGAGTAACAGATGAGCTTAAATATATTCACCCAAAATTATTCAAGTGTTTTATTGAATTCAACCTTCTTAAATTCATAAACCAGTATTCTTTAACAGTGAAATTAATTTTATTTTAAATTTCATTTTTCATTAAAATTTCCAATCTGTAGCTGGAGTATTTATTCATCGCTGGTTTCATCAAGTCGGTGACCGGACTAGAAGAGTTTCCACTCTTAGTGGAAAGGACAATTCAAATTAATTTCATTTTCGCGCCAGTGAAATCAGACTGTCACAAGGTATTTCAAGCTGTGACATCTGGCGGCAAGATGTCTGCACGCCGAGGGTCAAGCAAGTAGGTATTTTCACTTCATAGTCAGCTAACTTCACTTCGTTAACTGCTGAGGGGGAAAACAATGGATAAAATGCATGGGACAAAACTTTATTTTTGTAATATCTGCGTAATGAACAATATTTATAATAATGTTATTATTTCATCAATTATTACTTCAAAAATAAAAACTTATTTACAAATACACTTACACTTCGAAATTATAAAATTACCGAAATTTTAAAACCCGACTTCTCAAAATCCCAAAATTGCAAATCATAGAAATTTCAAGTCCCCCCCGAAAAAATATATATCAATATAATACAGACATAATTTATAATGTATGTACATTGCAGTATATTCGGACATAAAAAATCAAATATTAATTTTTTTAAATTTGTATGGTAATTTGAAATTTCGAAAATTTGATACTTCGGACATTTGAAATTTCGGGAATACTATACTTTCGTAAACTGCCACTTTCGGAATTTTTCAAGCTGGATTATCAACATTTTCTTTTTTTTCTTTAATTGTGGGAATTATTTTTTAAGTATATATCCACATTCTGGATTTTTGTTTTTCAGAAAAATTATGTAATCCCAGTTAATCATGGCAACTTTCCCAGTGGGCACAAAATTTGACGACGACTTTAAGACATCCTATGTCCATGACATTAATATGTTTTTACAGTGTTAAAAAGACATCGCTAGATCGTACGACGTCTTCATGATATCATAAAGCCATCTTAACGACATCGACGCAAAGTCGTCGTCAAGATGTAGTAACGATGTCGTCAAGACAACCCGACATTTTGCACCCACTGGGTTACCACAAATAACGAAAATTTATTGTAATTTAAAAAAAATTTAAAGTAAATTTTCGGGTCAGATTAGAAACCCGATTCGAATCGACCTGAAGTCTCCAGGAACCCATGTCGCAGCCAGAAAACCAGAAGAGAATCAAATCAATTCTGAGTATTAAAAAAACAGTTGACACATTATGAATAAATCAGAGTACAGTTATTTAAATGTAGAGAGTATTAAAAATATGATTTGGCATTACAGTACAAGTCCGATAAGTTGCCGTCCGATAAGTGTACACTCCCCTTAAGGGAGGGGGGGGGGGGTATAATATATTTATTTTTTTTTTTGCATTTTTTTATTGGCTTATCTGAATGTACATCCTTTCAAGATTATTGTGTCCAAATTTGAAGTAAATCGAAGCAAAATTAACAGTACAGAATTCTAGATTTTGTACTAGTGTTTTCAGCAATTTCTGCGTTAGTTGAATGTGTAAAGCTGCAAGTGAAACTAAGGAAGGTAGAATTCTACGAAGGCAGAAGCAACAAGATGCTTTGGATTATGTAGCTGACAGTTCTGTACTTTATGGATCTGGAATTGATGACTCTGTGTAAGTATATTAAAAAAAAACTTGCTTACTGACGTGTTATAAGAATTTTTCAATACAAAAAAATTTAAACGCGTTTTTCTCGAAACCACATTTTAAAAGTCCGTGGACAACGTAATTTCAAAACTAACAAACCGATCCTTTTCAAATTTGGTACACATTTTCTACGTATAATTTGCTAGGTAATGTTGCGAGGATTTTTTTGTTTTTTAATAATTATTAATTTTGCAATAACAAATTGTGCGAATTTTTTCGCAAAAATCGCTGTTTTGACTTTAAAATGTCAAGAAAAATTCAAAATTCGAATTTAAAAAAATTCCTTGCCTGATTACCTGCGAAAAATGATTATTTAATGAAAAAAATTTGATTTGTTTGTTTCAGATAATCCAGTGCTGAGATATGCTGTCCACCGCAAAACGTCTTTTGCTCGAGACACTTCGGGAGACTTGACGCCACCGGCTCAATTTTTAATATATTTTAATGAAATTTGTGTGGAATATTGTTCGAGCCGTAATCTATTATGTACACTTTTATAAAATAAATTTGCATTTACAGAAGCGAGTAGAAAAATGATTGAAAATGACCCTTTTTTTTAACGAATTAAGTATACCCCCCCCCCCCCCCCCTTAAAACGACATCACACGCACGGCACGCACACTAATTGGGGTTCTCCCACTACGTGTGCTATTTTGCTTATGATTTGCGCATCATTCTTACGCATGCGCGCACCTAATATCGTGCTACGAGAGGGGGCCCGGCGTCCGACAAGTCCGCAATTCCTGGAACTTCCGCCCCTACAGCCCCGAAATGAGAAACTTATCGGAGTTCTACTGTAGTTACAAGAGAAAGCTTTAATACAATGCCTGACGGTGAGCTTCTTTCTAAAATTAATTTTAATTTTAAATTTCTGAATTATTATTAATAAGCTTGATTCACTGATCACTCAGTGAAATGATCCACAAATTTACTTTGAACTAAATCATACATATCTTACAAGGGGGGTTAGGTTGGTGTCCGACGCCGATTTTTTTGTAACTTTGCAGGTGTAAAGAGAATCCCAGACTATACAAAAAAAAATTAATTCTTCGGGCAATCGTTCATATTTAGGGGTGGAAATCACCCCTTCTATATTTTTGATACTTTTACTTTTTTAAGAGGTATCATTGTTTTTTCTTTCTTGTTTTTGCGCAAAATTGTTCTAATTGATTCTATATTATAATATCATCTTGAGTTTTAAAAATGCTTACCCCCTAGAGTATCATAATTAAAAAAATCTACCCCTATAGGATGCTTCGCCATATGACACATAGTTTAAGATTTTGGACTTTGTTGCTGCAAACATCTAGTTTTGATAATTAATTCTATTAAAAATTGTCAGTCTTATTCGAAATAACCCCTAAATTATGTGCCATCCACCCCTTTAGTATTATCAATAAATGAAAAATTTAGTTATTAATATGACATTTTTGTAAGTAATCGATTAAAATATTTAGTTTGGACAATCAATAATGATATAACTAATTATTTGTTAACGATGGCACATGTTCTTATATCAATAAACCCTTGTTATGTGAAAACTACCCCTCAAAATTTTTTTATGTTTTGTTTAGCAGGCGATTTTAATGACAATACATATATAACAGAACAGTTTAAAGAATTTTTATTTAGGTTCAGGCACGTACATATTTCCATTGAAAATTGTACACACATGCACGTACCCTTTCGCATATCGTCCCTCTAACCCTTATTGCTCAAGGCTTTCGACTTACAATATATCTTCTACGAAATAAAAAATAAATGTGTGATATGATGAGTGTGTGTTAATTTGGCCATTTGCAAAATTGCGCATAAAATTCTAATCTAATTCTAATTTTAATCTAAAATTGTTTTAAATAACGAAAGATTAGTTAAAAAGAAACAATATTATTCGATTTTTAAGGCACGAAGTTTTCACAGTAATGATATTCTTCGAAGAAGTGTTTTAAGCACAATCTCTTCTTGTACCATGCACATGTTGTTACTGCAACATCACCGCAAATATCACAAAAAGGTTCAATATCTTCCTTGAAACAAAAGTCTACAGGGTTATCAAAATGTGGAGGTCTATTTTCTATATATCCGCTTTTATACCAAGAATATTTGAATACGTTAATAAATCTAGGTGAAGACAATTGATTATGTGTGAGGGACTGTAATTTTATAATGTTATTTCTAATACGCAAGTTAATATCAGACCTCAAAAGAATAGAAGTGTCAGAGATTTTTTGTACGAAATTCTTCCAGATCTAAACCCAAACACATCCAAGGGCTGAATTTTCCCAGTTGTGCCTTTTCGAATAGTTTTCAGTAAAAGGGTTTTACCTTCCGGTATAGCAGTTTGCACGGTTTGTTCACACTGGCCACTCCATGAATCCAACAATAACACAGAATTTTCTCCTACGTTAGGGAAAAATACATCTTGAAGCCACATTTTCAGTAATTCTGAAGAAAGCTTACCGGATTTAGAGGCCTGCAAATAAATATTGTTTGCCTCAAAAAGCCCTTGGCTTACTCTTGGTCCAAATTGTCCGGATGGTTCCTTTAAAACTACAAAAAGGGGTGAAAGTAATCTTCCATCGGCAGATATGGTTGGCTGAATCGTATAGCTATGCGTGGTGGAGGAAACCGATTGAACAACATTTTCCACAGTTTTTGTTCCTTTAAAGCTCAAAGTTCTTCCACTGTGTAATTCTAAATGAAAGCCACTTTGATCGGAATTGAAAATTTTGCTTTCCCCATACCTCAGAATTTCTGATTTTACATTGTTTTTAAAAACATCACATTCTTGTTCTGTATCTCTACTTTCATGTAAAGATGATACAGATATAAATGTTGTGATTTTTCGCGAAACAACGTTATGAATTTTCTTGAATTTCCATACCCACCAACGTGATGCTTTCAACCATGGCATGTCCAATTCATGCTTCTTTTGTAAAGCCCATCTTCGAGGATCTATATCGTGAACTGTCATCTTTCAATCAATAGCCTCCTTCAAATTGTCGAAAGTGTATTTTGCAACGTTGTATAGCTTATCTTCTCGGTCACCACCACTGTTGACTTGTTCTTGCCATCTTCTTAATTGTCGCTCTGAACGAAGCTTCTTGAATCTTTGATGAACGGTTGTAAAAGATAACCGTTTTTTCTTTCCAGAATTCCAAAAGTCAACAGCTTCTTTTTTATAGTCGAAATTAACTCTCTCCTCTTGACATAAACAACTAGGAACTTCACCATAATCCTTTTCTTCTTCTTGTTCTTCATCTTCAATCGGTTGTATGTCAATTTGACTATCCTCATGAGCAAATTGTAAGTCAACTGAATTTTCAATAATAAATGAGGAATCAAACACACTTTTCATTATAATATCCTCTATTACATCGTGTAGATGTACATCCTCAGGTGTTACTTCTGAAGGCTGAATTCCAAGTTTTTCCTTATTGAACGTTATTGTCAATAACGATATTATATTTAATGGATTGATTCTCATTTTACTAGTAACACTTCGCACAATAGAAAAAGAAGCAAATGTGACTGAACAAATGTTCTTTTCTTTCGCTTTATATACATGTCTGATAATGGCTTATATACATTCCTGATAATTTTATATTTGTACAGTTTTATTAAAATTGCCAAAATGATAATATTTTTATCATATCAGACACCCAACTTGTAAACAGTCAATATTTTGTCAATTAGTTTATTTTTACGTATGTCATATGGCCTCATTTGGATAATAATAACGACAATTTATCTTATTATTAAAAAATGATCCAATTTTAATATTGTCGTTATTATTATCTGAATGAGACCGTATGACATACGTAAAAACAAACTAATTGACAATTATTCATTTGACGGTCTAAATAATAAGTTGCGTCTCAAACAAATTCTGAAGGCAATATTTTGTTGTTTTTTTTTCATTTATTTTTTATTTCGTAGAAGATATATTGTAAGTCGAAAGCCTTGAGCAATAAGGGTTAGAGGGACGATATGCGACAGGGTACTTGCATGTGTATACAATTTTCAATGGAAATATGTACGTGCTTGAACCTAAATAAAAATTCTTTAAACAGTTCTGTTATATATGTATTGTCATTAAAATCGCCTGCTAAACAAAACATAAAAAAATTTTGAGGAGTAGTTTTCACATAACAAGGGTTTATTAATATAAGAACATGTGCCATCGTTAACAAATAATTAGTTATATCATTATTGCCTGTGCAGAAATCGCCATATATATTACCGATTACCGACTAGGGCCTGATCCGATGTGTACTATCTGGTCCTGATAGGAAGAATTCTGTGGCCCTGACTCGTACCACACCGGGCTATGTACTGTGACGTCAAATAGCCTCTTCGCAGCGCCATCTTCAGCCATATGCGCTAGATGTAATATAATCACGAACGTAACCTTAATTTTTGTTTTCCTTCGTGGTGTTGTGTTGCAAATATTCTGGGAGTGTTCGACCGTATAATATATTCTTAACACATTAATAATAAATGCCGAAATTGAGGAGCACACCGCGAGTTCGCAAACATCGTGCCATCAGCAAAATTCCGTATTTACGCGATGAAAACGAAAGCAACGGAGGTAAGTCTTTTATGGTATTACATTTTTTATGGTATTATTATTAGATTTTGTGATATATTTAATTGTATTGTACTGGATCCAAGTTCTAACCTAAACATTCGATTTGCTCAGTTTAGTAAAAAAATTATTATTTGATATTTTTTCGCTCGGTAGCGTTTTTTTGTAAAACAAGTAGTTGCAATTTTGAGGTTATATTTTGGATTCTACGTTTAAAGTTATGCATGTTATCGCTCCAGTGACGGGGTAAGGGATAATAGTTGTGGATTGAAATGAAGAAATGTAATTTTGACAACTTCAATGCAACCGAAGAGAAACTGCTGTCCCACATGAGCAACGTCTTCTGGAATGCAAAAGACTGGGACGGTAATCGGAAGCAGAGGTCCAAATAACCATTTTTAATTATTTTTAAGGTGTAGTTAAAATAAAGCTCAATCCTATTAATTTGGCTCTTCATTTAATATTCTGTTATAATTATTTTGAAGGATTTTAATTCCTACTAGAAAAGTAAATAATGTAGCTAGACTCGGGTAAATAATGGGGGCCAGACCGGGGACAGGTCGGGCGTTTGATCGGGCCCCTAGACATGGCTCCGAGGTGGCGACGTGTTTCATGATGAGTCTGGCCCTGACTCGATTTCCCTACCAGGGCCCGATATGAACGAGTCTGGGCCCGTTCGGGGCCACGGCGAAATTTCTGCACGGGTGATTGTCCAAACTAAATATTTTAATCCATTACTTACAAAAATGTCATATTAATAACTAAATTTTTTATTTATTGATAATGCTAAAGGGGTGGATGGCACATAATTTAGGGGTTATTTCGAATAAGACTGATAATTTTTAATAGAATTAATTATCAAAACTAGATGTTTGCAGCAACAAAGTCCAAAATCTGAAACTATGTGTCATATGGCGAAGCATCCTATAGGGGTAGATTTTTTGAATTATGATACTCTAGGGGGTAAGTATTTTTAAAACTCAAGATAATATTATAATATAGAATCAATTAGAACAATTTTGCGCAAAAACAAGAAAGAAAAAATAATGATACCTCTTAAAACAGTAAAATTATCAAAAATATAGAAGGGGTGATTTCCGCCCCTAAATATGAACGATTGCCCAAAAAATTAATTTTTTTTTTCATAGTCTGGGATCCTCTTTTCACCTGCAAAGTTACAAAAAAATCGGCGTCGGACACCAACCTAACCCCCCTTGTTAGAAAAAATTTGGGTTCGATTTAAAATTGACTGATGATACTGATGCAACATTGATAATGTTTTTTCTTCAATTTTAGTTAGCAATTATAATTTTCATCCAATATATTAATAAACAATGGCTCAATTTGTTTATTGGAATATTTTGAACGATTCTAAGCTATTGTTCATTAACATATTCGCTATTTTTTCGGAAAATTCAAATAAAAGGATGTAGAATCAACGATCCTAGAAACTTGTAATATTCACCAGATTTCATTGTAATCGAAAATTTTTTTGAGCTTTTTCATCACCGTATAGGATCGGACATTTTGTTATTGACAACTTCAAAAACGGATATTAAATCAGAGACTCAAGAAAACCCGTAAAAAATTGTGTTGAAATGGAACCTACAGTCCGCAGCGCGATGACCGTGCTCAAATTTGTCGCATCCCCACCAACTCAACGATTGTCTTGCGACAGAAATTTTACGCCGAAAGCCTATTTTCCGCGGAACGAGTCTTACTGTGATTTCGTGCGGCAAAATGAGTCCAGGTAGTGGGGATGCGACAAAGTTGAGCAGGGCCGTCGCGCTGTGGGCTAGAACCATCAAAAGTTATCAAAAATTCCAAACATGATTCCATTCCATTTGAATGGAACAAGCGCGAAGAAAGAAAACATCAAACAACACATGAACAAAGCGAAACATTGTTGGGTAAAATATATATATACATTTTTGAGTAACTGGTCACAGTTACGTTACTTAACGGAAAAAGGTAAATAGTCACAGTTACTAGATAAATTAACTTCAAGTTGCCTGAAAAATTACTTTTTTCACTTCCTTAATTTTATAATTTAAAAATCAACATAGCTAAGATGAAAACTCATAAAAACTTAATTAAAAAGAAATAGGCATTAATTAAAGTAAGATTTTTCAGTCATATTTCTCAACCAAAAATTTGTATTCATACCCATAAAATATGAAATTGTGTTTACTGAAGAAAAATTAATTTTCAAGCCATAAGAACGAATTTTCAACAGAAAACTGAATTTTCGACAAAATTTTGACTTTCTACAGAAATAATTAAAATTTTAACGAAATACATTCATCTTCAACCTAATGGTTGAATTTTCATACTGAAAGCAATAATTTTCTTACTGAAAATATTAATTTTCATCAAAAAAGTCAATATTCAACAAAATAGTCGAATTTTCTACAATTTTCAAGGTAAAAAGACGAATTCTCTACTAAAGAGTTAAATTTCCAACAAAAAAGTTGATCTTTGACAAAATTTGGACTTTTTACCAAAATACTTATAATTGTAACAAAATACATGAATTGTCAACCAAATGGTTGAATTTTCATACTGAAAATATTATTTTTCATCAAAGAAGTTAATTTTCAACTGAATAGTTCATTTTCTACCACTTTCAAGCCAAAAACACTGAACTGAATTAAAAGACAATGAGTTTGATTTCAAATTAAAAATTTTTTTGGATTGAAATAATATCAACTTCTATATTTTTCATTGAGAATTCATCTCTTTTGGTTGAAAAGTAACTTGTTTGTGAGAAAATCATATTTTGTGTTTGAAAATGCAACATTTTTGTAGGAAACTCGTCTTTGCTTTCTTTTTTTGTTTTGCAAAATATTCATTTGTGTTGGGAAATTCATCTGTTTAGGTGGAAAAAAAATTCGGAAGAGCTCGCAGCTATTTTTTGGAAAATTTGTCTATTAACATTTATAGTGTTTTCTCATCAATCTTAGTTAAAAATTGTGATTTCCTTCCAATATAATAATAAACAATAGCTCATTTTGTTTATTGGAATATTTTCTACAATTCTGAACTATTTTTTATTAACATATTCTCCACTTTTGTATGGAAAATTCAAATAAAAGGATTTAAAATCAACGACCCTAGAAACCTATAATATTCACAAGATTTCATTGTAATCGAATATTTTTTTGAGCATTTCCATCACCGTATAGGATCCGACGTTTTGTTATAGACAACTTCAAAAACGGATATTAAATCAGGGACTCAAGAAAACCCATAACAAAACTTGTGTTGAAATGGAACCATTTTGGTGTTTCTTACAATTTCTTATGGTTACAGTCCACAGCGCGACGGCCCTGCTCAAATTTGTCGCATCCCCACCACCTGGACTCATTCTGTCGCACGGAATCACAGTAAGACAATTAAAGAAAAAAAAGAAAATGTTGATAATCCAGCTTGAAAACTTCCGAAAGTGGCAGTTTACGAAAGTATAGTATTCCCGAAATTTCAAATGTCCGAAGTATCAAATTTTTGAAATTTCAAATTACCATACAAATTTAAAAAACTTAATATTTGATTTTTTATGTCCGAATATACTGCAATGTACATACATTATAAATTATGTCTGAATTATATTGATAAATATTTTTTCGGGGTAATTTGAAATTTCTATAATTTGCAATTTTGGGTATTTGAAATTTTGGGATTTTGAGAAGTCGGGTTTTAAAATTTCGGTGATTATATAATTTCGAAAATGTAATATTTCGGGAATTTCAAATTTCGGACGGGTTCGGGTTTTCGAGTCGACGCGTCTTTGTGCTTGCGACGCTGTGCGACGCGAGGCACAGACGGTTGTCGAAAACGTAACCAGCTAAATACAGCTGAATCTAATGACTCTCGCCGAGTGAGGAAAATTCGTTGGATTGTTCAAGCAATACATGGCATCATTGAAAGGAAATATCGACTTCTCCGTCATCAAATAGATAGGGAAAGTTGCCTAAGACGAGACCCCTTCCATATTTTCCGAAAATTTTCGATTTTAAGGAACTTTAGAAGCAAAAGCGATTATTGGCATCATTGTTGGATGTTTTCTTTACAAAGTTCACACACTTGAAATTTCAAAAAATGTTTGAAAGGCAATGAACTTCGATGTTTAAAATAAAAAAAAGCTATGTAATTAAACACTAGATATTGATGAATTTTATTCGCAGCGTATTATTTAAACATATTCTTTACATTTATGACATGTATCCCGAGTCGAAATTTAGACCCTACTTTGAACCTGCAGCTCCTCATTAGAACCTGCTTTGACGCTATCTAAACCTATAGCCCCTACTTTGAGGTTCCCTGCAAGAAACGTAAAATTCAAAAGTATTGTTTCGCATTCACGATTTGTTTCCGTGAAGTCTGTTATGTGTCAGTTCCGCATTAAAGGTTAGCCGAAAACGTTTAAATTTGATACTTCTTATATAACATTAAATTCCTGAATGCGTTTGAATACGAAAGATAACAATTTTTGCACGCAATGCTTTTTAATGCGAGACTTCACATTCCGTTTAGTGCTTTCTAATGCGACCGAATGAGAGAAAATTTCAGAGCGAAATGAAAACTTTTTAAATCGAGAGTTCGCATTGCTTTGAATCCTTTTGAAAGCGAAAGAATGAGACTCATTTTTTGAGTGAGGTAGAAACTTTTCAATGCGAAAGTTCGCATATGTTTAAATACTTTTGAATGCGATAGAATGAGACGAAAGTTTTAATGGAGTGGAAACTTTTTATTGCGAAAGTTCGCATTAGTTTGAATGATTTTAAATGCGATCGAATGAAAAGAATGTTGTGCGTGAATTGAAAAATTTTTAATGCGAAATGTCGCGGATTAAAATTTTATTCAGTATTTTATAAAGTGTTTATGTATTTATTAATATTTACATATTTATTTTGCATTATTTTAAAAAAGTTTTATAATAAACAGGAACCGCTTGATTTTTTTATAATTTCTTAATATTTAGATGCCGCATTCGGCGTCTTGAAGTTTAATGCGAACCAATAAATGCGAATCATCGACACTGCCGTTTCGCATTCAGCGTGATGAAGTATAATACGAACCTGTACAAACTAATACTTTTAAAATCTTTTTTTCGGAACAGAAAACAGAATTGAATTGCATTTAAAATGTCAATACATTTTAATACTTTTCCATACGACATTTCTTGCAGGGTTTTTACTCCTAGAGAATGAAACATTAGAGCCTCCTTTGACTCCGTTTGAACCTACAGGCCCTACTTTGAATATTTAGAAGCTACACCCAGGAAACAAGAACTCATTGAAAAGGCGACCCCGTGCATTGCGTATCTGTCATCTGCAGATTAAGATTTTTCAAACTGAATTGGTTTGCGTCTATGTGAATCGGCCAGTTTCTCCATATTAGCACTAATAAAGTATCTGTAAGCAAAGAGAAAAGGATTCTTTCTAAAAATGTTACTTTTCTTCCAAAACCGAAACTAATCGTCCCAAGTAGTCAGAAAAGAATATATAAATCAGATTTTCGACTTCGAAAGACCACCAAATTTGAAGGTTACGGACAAAAAATTAAATGAAAAATTGTCGGACTAGTCTGTAATTTCAAACCAAATCAGTTACATTCTCTTGACTAATCTTTCCACTAATCTGAAGTGAACGTCAACGATATTTGACAAATAAGTTTTTTGAATTATATGATAAAAAACACTACAAACATAGAATTGTATATTTCATGAATTTTGTTTCAATATTAATTTCCTGAGGTACAGTTGACAGTAAAAGTATTTCTGCAGAGAAGGGAACTGCAAATAAAAATTTATACCCATAACCGAAATTACGCCATTATTATTTTTAATAATATTATTATTATTCCCAGTGTAGGGGCTGGAGCACCAAGGTATAGTCTGGAGCGCCAATGCAGGGTAGAGCCTGGAGCACTAATGCAGGTTCTAATTTAGACCCTACTTTGGCGCTAAACGTGGAAAAACGGCCGATTTCGGACATTTTTAGCGTCAAAGTAGGGTCTAAATTGAATTGAAATCGCTGGTTATTTTGGACCTACTTTGCTGCTGTTCCAGCACCTACTCTTTTAGGAGTTATAGGTGGAAAGTGGGGCCTAAATTTCGACTCGGGATTAGTTACGTACAATACGCGTTAAATGAGGTCTAAGAGAAAATAAGTGTAAAAAAAGTTCAAAGACTAAATATTTATGAAAAGTCATAAAATTTTGAATATTATTCATCTCAGATACAGAATTTAATAAAATAAATCGAAAAAGCAGCATAGTTTAAAAATTTTCTTATTCATGATGTAAAAGCAATGAAGAGGTTAGGTCATTACCATCAGGACCATCAGAAACTCACAAGGAAAGCAGATTTCGCTTTTACCTACATTTCTCTAGCCTACGGGGCCATCCATATACTACGTGGACAATTTTTCACCACTTTTTGACCCCCGATCCCCCCCTCGTGGACAGCCGTGGAATTTTTTTGACCCCCCCCCCCCCCCCTACTCTGTCAACGTGGACATATTTTATGAAAATATAGATATTATTGGCCTCTCTCTCGACCCCTTGCACCCCGTTATCAACGAACTGAGCCAAGCGAAATCTTATAGGAACGCGGCTTACACCGTGGCTCCTTTTATTCCTATTTGATTTTTTAATTTATTATATTTTTTATATTTTATCAATTTATATATTATTCATATAACTATTTATCTATTTAATTATTCCTATTCTTACACCAAACTCTCGGTTTTAGTCCCCCGGGTTTCCGCCTTCCTAGAACTGCTGTCTCAGGAGAGAGAACGCTTGCGACTTTTGTTGCAACGTCTCTCGCCAACGGTTGTTTACGTTTGGATCCCCCGATGTGGGACCGAAGACAACCCCCGACACTGGACTGAAACCGAGAGTTTGGTGTATTCCTATTTAATTCACCCCTGTCTTCGGAAAAAAATCTTAACACCTGTGTAAATAGGACCAGAGTCCCAGGATTAAAAATTGGATATACAACCTATTGTTAAATTTTTTATGTTTATGAGTTTGAAAAATTCGCTGTATTTTTGCATTCGATTCCTGGATTTTGTCGATACTTTTTCTAGTGTGTACTTTTTTATATGCTGAAGAAAACCTACGTATATGCTCAGAAGTATTTTCAACCGCAAGTTACAAAGATATTTTAATTATATTTCATAATCAGAATTTTTTAAATTGTTCACGAATTTACAAAGGCGTTAAGAATTCTTTTCCGCAAAAGGGGTGAATTAAATAAGCATTATCTCCTAGAAAAGATTTCATTGAGATGCGCAAAAAATTGGAAAAACGTTTTTGACCTTCCGATGTGTAAAAATAATTAAAACTTAAGAAAACTAATTCTTTACTTTTGTAACATTTTTTTACGGTGTTTATCAATGAAATGTAATATTTATCTGGTTACACTGTGTTGTTTGCAAGCAACATTATCACTCTTATTTTTCTTATAAATCTGAAAATCTTCATTTAAATTAAAAAAAAAAAATTTACAAGGTTTAAAACATTGAAAGAAATTTTTCTTTCCCCAAAAATTTTTTTGAAACATTGTTTATTAAGTTGTAACATTTAAAACTGATTTAAAAAAAACACTATTTTCGTGATATTTTTACACAGAATAAGACACATAAAAATTCAAAAAATCTATTTCTGACAATCGTCCGAAAGCATTTTGATCCTCAAAGGTTATTAAGAGAGTTATTTCAAGAAATGTTACTTTTAGACCATTGCAAATCTGCAAAGTCCAGAACGAAAGAGTTAATGATATGCTAGTAGAGTAACTTAGGAGGACTGCTTTCTTTCAGGTAGCTTTGTTTTTGAAAATTTTAATTTGTATTTCCCCCACATTTGTTCGCAGGCCTTTTAAAATTCAAGGTTCAAAGCATCGACAACTGAAATGTGGTATTTGTGAGTTCTCTTTTGTTAAAGCTCCTTCGGCTTTAACGAACACATTCTCATGACGTATCTCGTGCTTCGCACTCGTTTTTGTCGAAAATGCGAACTTTTCTACATTATGTGCAACTGTATTATATCAAATGTATATTATATTTATGTACATACCTCGGCCTGGGGCCGCTAATTTAGATATTTAAAAATAAAGTACAAATTTTATTTTTAATGATTACTTTAATATTTGTTTCTCACTTTGCATTAAATTTCATTCTTAACTACCCTGGGAAATGTATCATTTCAATAAATGTATAACATTTTAATTCATAATATGCATTTGTATTGAAACATAAGTATTTTCATTGTCTTGTTTTTATAATTAAAAAAAAAGTGCGCATCCCTGGCGGACCGGCCGAACGCAAACATTACGCTACAGCGTAACGGTAAAGTAATGCTAAAGTAATGGTAAAGTAATATGGCATTATAATTAATAAAGGAAACAAAATTAATATGTA
>CAKNXH010001209.1:321814-339062 GCA_932178445.1 Andricus quercusramuli
GACTTAAACATTGGAATGACTACCAGTCCGCCACACTTTAATCCACACAACGGTAAGCTGGTAGCATCCAATCCACACAATTGTAAACAAACATAATCCAATACGAGACTCGTTCACACACACAAACCAGCACGGGACTCGTTCACACTGAATCCAAACACGATACTTGTGCACACTGAATCCCAAACACGATACTCGTTCACACTGACAAATGGAACCTCTCATCACGAAGGCTTAACTTGAACTGACTAAACCCTTAAGAAAATGATAACTATAAAAGTCAAAACAAATTCCGTAATCGATTGCATATAAAGTCGTACGAAAAGGTTCCATTCTACCTGCTCGGCGCTGACCTTCGAGATACTCGCAGAGCTTACAGTTTTATTTTCAGGTGCAGCCCCTTTTCCGGAAATGAATCAATTAACAAAAAGAAAAGAAACTAAGCCTAACTCTCTACAATTTCAAATGACAGTAAAAAGCAGCCAAACAGTGCGCAAATGATAATCGTACAATCGGTTGCTGCTCACATGCTGCTGCTGTATTTTACTATCTATCCCATGCTCGATATTTGTCGAAAATCGTTCGACCAGCAGAAATATTGAGAAAACTGTTCGTACAACATAAAATGGTGCAAAGGAGAAGCAGATAGCTTTACGTATAGCACATTATAGTCTTTTTAGAAACTGGAGGACGAAATGTAACTAAAATTCTAAAACTTGATAACACTGCGACTCAACTTTTGTAGGTTATGTTCGGTTATGTATATTAAGATTTTAAGTCCAATCATCTTGTTCAAACTGTAATTCTGGTCGAAATTTGAGTCAGAATTGATCAGAGAAAGAGCTATTTATTGAAAGTTATGAATAATCATATTTTTTCATTAAATTAAATTGAATTAAATTTTGATTTTTTCAAGGGAAAATCACTCGTATTCCAATAAAAACTTTAAATAAATGATATTAATTTGATTAATATTTATTTCAATTTAGTTAAGTATATTTTTATACTTCCTCAAGAGTTTCTAAAAATCTTTACATGTGTTTTTGAAAAATAAAGGAAGGTTCTTTCTGACATAAATTTTGTGTATGTATTTTGTGAATTTCATCATTTATTTATACGTTAGTTGAGGACAAATTACAAACTGGTCGGGAAACCCCGCGAATTTTAAATTGCCTGATTACTAGACACCCATTCGAACCCAACTTATCCATAAAAACTTTTTAAATAATATTTCAGCTCAAGACATCTTTGTGGATTCACTTGAACAGTTAGTGCTGCCAGAATGGTCAACTGTTTTGGAGAGTCTGATACCCGTGGCTGGCTATAGAATGTGGTTTATAGAAAAAGCTAAGAAGCTCCTTGAAATTACCGTGGTATGTATCCATACAGTACTATGTAAAGTTGAATCACTGAAATTTCATTCATAATCTGTGACTCTTGACTTCTTTATCACGATTTGAATTTGCGACAAGTGATTAAGAATCACTGAAAATTCATTGAAATTTCAGTGTCGGTTTGCATCAGTAAATACCTCGCTGAATTTTCGTTAAAGGACCGTACTTAAATTACGTAACAGCTGAAGGGGGGGGGGGGAGACATTTTGCCACGATTTTTTACGATAGGGGGGAGGAGGTACTTCACTCATGTACGTAACTTTTGCAAATTTTCAAAAACTTCCTCCTGAAGATTATTATCTTGTTAATTATACATTTTATTATTTTTGTGAAAATTCTACAATTTTCTCAAAAGAACATCCATCTTGGTTAAAAATTAAACTGTTTTGTTACAAAATTCGCATTTTTGGGTTGAAAGTTCAACTCAAGTCATCTGAAAACTTTTATTGAATGAAAAATATTTTTTGAAAATTTGTCATTTTGGTTAAAAGTTTTACTGTTTTGCTGAAAATTCAACTATTTAGCAGGAAATTTATTTTTTGCTTAAAATTCACATTTTGGTATTGGAAAGTGAACTAAAATCTTTTTTTGATGAAACAGCATCTGTTTGGTTGAAAATTCGTATTTTTGTGTTAAAAAGTCAACTCACATCTTTTTTGGATGTAAATTCAACTTTTTTTGAAAATTTGTCTTTTATTTTAAAATTCATCTAATTTTCACTAATTAAAATCTTTCTTGCATAAAAATACAACTCTTTGTTTGGAAAGTCAATGAAAATGCAACTATTTGGTCGATTTCATAATTTTGTCGAAAAGTCACCCTTTTTGGTTGAAAACTCGTCTTTCTGGATTGAAAATTCAATTTTTCTCGTGGAAACTTATTTTCTGCTTAAAAATTCATATTTTGAAGCTGAAAAGTCAACTGAAATCTTTTTTGGATGAAAATTCAACTACTTTTTTGAAATTTTTCTTTGGGATTTAAAAATTCATCTGTTTTAGTACAAATTTGATTTAAAAAAAAATAAAAATGCAACTGTTTGGTTAGAAATTATTTTTCGTTTGCTTGAGGATTCAACAATTTTGTTGAAAATTAATATTTTTCAATTGAAAATTAAATTACTGGGGTGAAAGTTTAACTACGTTGCTAAAAATCTATTTTTTTATTGGAGGTTTGTGTCTCTGGTTGAAAATTTCACTATTTGTCGAAAATCGTTTTTTTGTCAAAATTATTTTCTTGGTTTGAAAATTCATTTTCTTTGGGTGAAAAGGCATTTATTTCTTAAGGAAAAAATCTGTATTTATTGCAATTTCGTATTATTAGTTTTAAAATTCTTTTTCTTTATATGTAAATTTTATATCTTTTTATTGAAATATCAATTATGACACTTTTTTGTTGGGAATATATATTTAAGTTGAACATTCAACAATTATGTTAAAAATTTAATTATTTTGTTGGAAATTCAAGTATTTTGTTTTATTCCGTTTATAAAAGATTCTATGTTGAAAGTGTCACAAGATTACAATTCCGGTATTCGATTATTAATGATCAAGGAAAATGTAAAATTAGTTAAGGAAATATCAGGGAATTTTGAAGTTGAATTTCTTGCCAACAAAAGTTAGGTACAGTAAGGGGGGGGGGGTTTTTTGTTGCGGTTTTTTAACCAAGGGGGGGGGGGGGGGTCTTAGAGTGTGCCTATAATCCGTTAAGTAATTTACGTACAGCCCCTGATAAAAAATGAATTTTATCAATCTATTTCTTTCACAAATGTCACAGGATCGATCAAATCAAAGCACTAGTCTTGTCACAGTATCGGATGAGTCAAGTTCAATTCAGAATAATATTAGTTATCAAAATCTTGATAAAACTAGCCAATCTGTTGAATCGAATAAGAAGAGCATTTGCCCAATTTACCGGAGAAAGCCTGGAGAGAAGAGAAAAACTTCCAATAATTTCGAAACTGCTGAAGGACATGGAAAAACATCTGAGAGTGTGAATGTAATTCAGAGCATTCGTATATCTAATAATAATTGTATTACTTATATCAACTATGTTATAATATTATTTCTGTCTATGTGCAGGATCAAGAGTTGCGCAGCCTTCTAAGTAAGACAGGCACTCGACGTTGTCTTTTGGCTCAGGCTAGCAAAGCAACGTTACTGATAAAAGAAAAGGACCAAAATAAACTGGCCGAATGTATAATAGAAGGTGAACTTGTCAGGACATCAAAGTAAGTTAATAACTGCTGGAAAATAATTCGCCCGCGCGAAGCAAAAGCTGAAATTTTTTCGTAATATTAAATGTGTTGCTTATTATTTTCAGGATCGAACGAGCAGAATTTTCGAAAATAGTTGAGACCATCAAAAGCTTATTCCCTGACGAAGATGCTGTGAGTGATTCATTATTTAAGTTCATTCTTATGTTAACACTTCTCTCGCGATAAAGAAATTTTATAAAGTGTTTATTTTCTAACAGGAGACTTATTATATTCCCTACCGGATGGAAGGAAATCGAAAATGCCTGGCCAAAGGAAAACTAATATCTAAATACTATTCTCTGCGGAAAGAGTTGAAAGCTGTCGGTATCATAGAGGAAGGAGCTAATTCTGATCTAGGAAACGATGATCTTAGGTGACTACTTACGTATCCGCACGAAAGAGCATACATGTGACTGATATATATTGTGCACAAAAAGTTCTGGAAAACTTTATTGAAATGAACGGAATATTTTTTTCTGAATTTCATTTCGCTTTTGAATAAAATAAAAGTAAAGACTATTAATGTTTACGAACAACATTTTCTTTAAACTGAAATTTGTAAAATGGTTTGAGTTAAAAAAATTTAAATAAAATATATACATTTCGTTTCATTTGATATCAGAGTTTCTTGCACATATTGATATGTATTAATTATAACTTGTTGTTTTCAAATTAAGATTTTGAATTATTAAGTCATGTATATATCAAATGCAAAAATAAATATTTAAATATTCAAATATTCATGGATGTGGTTACTTCATTTTTTAATCATCATACCTAGAAATATATCGGCGCGTTAGCTAGAACATTTATAGGCACTTCAGCCAGAAAACTTTGCTAGATAGGCTGTCACGTTTAGCTATATTTTCCAGCTAGAATTTCTAGCTGAACCTTGTTGGGTATGACACCTATACTTGTTTAGCAATAGAAATATAGGCATGACAGCTAAATTTTCTAGGTACTGTACCTATATTTTGCCTGCAAGAAAATCTGTTCAATACAGCTAACTATTTAGGAAGACGAAATCCAGCTTTACTTTCTAGCTGGGATAGCTAGAATTCTAGGTAATTCACCTAAACATTTTTTTCAGTCTAGGGCATTTTTGATCTGCTTAACGTGCTAGGCCCTTTATGGAAAAAAGATTTTTTTTCACAAAATACTGTTGCAAACAATTAGTAACTTCAAATTTCTAATTGTAAAAGACATTTTTCAATTCAAGTTTAATATTTATTATTGATTCATAAAAATAACAGTTGAAAGTTTCTGCCACATTTTAATAGTGATATATTACTATTCACGTGACTGTCACATGATTTAGTGGAAAAAGTCATTTTTACCCCTGGCTGTGGTGACTAAACTCACTTTCTTTGTTGTGGAACGATTTCTTTTTAGACAACAAACATTTGTTAACAAAGTTCAGTTTGTTTTGCTCTTCAATGCATATTAAAATATATTCATGCTATTTAGGCCGAAGAGAAAAATTATTTATCAAATTTATGAACAAACAAATAGTTTGGTTCATAATAACTGCATCCACGGGAATTTTATGAAAGTGTTCTTAAGTTTACATGACTCTAACAACATTTCTTTCTTTTTGAAACTTACTACATATCTTCAGGAAGGTGTCGACAACATTCGTAAATGGTTTATAAAACTGACTCATGAAATATAAATATCTCACAAGGACAAACTCAAGACATATGTGATTCCTCAGATAAGGAATCTAGCATGCATTATATAATGTAACCAGGTGCCAGAAAAATCATTAGTTACACTGTCAACCTAACTCTTCATTAAAAAAGTAATCACCTTTTCATTAGTTGGGCAAAATGAGGATCCTTTCCACTCTGGTCCTAAAAGTGGCAGCTATCCTTAATTATATTGGTAAATATAATAATATATCTATATTTTTAAAGTTTCAAATCACTTCAAATACTTGAATATTTGAAATTTTCTGAAATTTATTGAAGTAGGGTCAAAATTCAAATTTTTTTTGGATTTATATGAAACTTGGTATAAGGGGGTTTTTGAGGTCGCTGATCTCGAACTAGGCATCAAAATGAATATATTCGAAATGGCGGATCCAATATGGTGCCTTAAATTCCTTAATTTTTTACTTATCTATATGAACCTTGGTGTAAGGAGGTTTCTGAGGTCGCTGATTTCGAATTTGACATCAAAATTCGTAAATTCAAAATAGCGGATCCAATATAGCGTCCGAAATTTCTAAAATTTTACATTTACATATGAAACGGGGTATGAGCGGGTTTCTGAGGTCGCTAATTTCGAATTGGGCATCAAAATTCATAAATTCATAATGACGGATTCAATATGGCGCCTGAAATGTCTACATTTTTACATATTTACATGAAACTTGGTGTAAGGAGGTTTCCGAGGTCGCTGATTTCGAAATTGATGTCAACATTTTTAAATTCAAAATGGCGGATC
Organism: Andricus quercusramuli; assembly: GCA_932178445.1. Classification (NCBI taxonomy): domain Eukaryota; kingdom Metazoa; phylum Arthropoda; class Insecta; order Hymenoptera; family Cynipidae; genus Andricus; species Andricus quercusramuli. The sequence goes on from CAKNXH010001209.1 coordinate 327,911, forward strand.
CAACATGGGGTCTGAAATTTCGGATTTTTTTTTCATTTGTATTTGTATTCTTACATATTTGTATCAAACTTTGAAATAAGTCCTCTTGCCTCTCATTAAATATCACCGTCCACGTCAAACTCTTCTTCGTCGTTTAATTTGCGTTAATCTAAGTAAAAATTTAGAAAAGTCAGGCACCATATTGGATCCGCCATTTTTGATTTATGAATTTTGACGTCAAATTCGAAATCAGCGACCTCGCAAACCCCCCCATACCCAGTTTCATATGAATAAGTGAAAATTAAGAAATTTCAGACGCCATATTGGATCCGCCATTTAGAATTTATGAACTTTGATATCATATTCGAAATCAGCGACTTCAGAAACCTCCTTTCACCAAGTTTCATATAAATGAGTAAAAATTTAAAAATTTCAGGCGCCATATTGGATCCGCCAATTCCAATTTATTAATTTTGACGTCAAATTCGAAATCAGCGGCCTAAAAAACCCCCTTATATTAAGTTTCATATAAATCCAAACAAAAATTTGACTTTTGGCCACTTTCGTTAGTCTCTCAGCCCACTGTGCAAGCTCAACTTCATTTACTAATATCTTCGTTAAATGTCAATGGTAACAGACGGTGGCAAATAACCTGATAGTAAACATCATAATGAACCTAAAAGCACTATAGAACTTTTCACGGTAGCCGCGGAAAATGAGCGTGTTCTATACTGCTTCCAAATTAAGCGTAACATCTCTCTTTTCAAGCGGCGTGCGTGGACCGAGTATATAATGTTGGGCCTCGCAGTAGAACAGTGGTATTAGGGTGCGAGGTCAACATTTCATACTGGGAACAAAATTGTGGCGCATGCGCGGTCGCACATTGTTAGAAAGAGAAGGAGATACGCCGATGTTTTCAGGCAGGAAAAGCGAGGAATACAAAACGGTGGAAACTGACTAAAAATGTAAACAGATTCAGACCTTGTTTTTTCTGTGTTTTTTAGTGCCAATTACATGCGCTTGGTTTGCCGACTAAAAAAGAGAGATCACGCTCAATCCGATCGCAGCAGAACACGCTATTCATTTTCCGCGTCTCTACCATGAAAAATACAATGCATAGCAAGAAGGAGATGTCTTTTCACGGCGCGGCGGGCAATATTTCGGCACATTGCATATTGCTCTCCTCCTTGATATGCAATCTACTATTTGATGCTTTTCAAAAAAATTTTCTTACATTGTTATATCTTACTTGTCAGAAACAATCTAAGCAAAAAAATACCGGATATATGTTATGGTGTTCGAAAAAAATGGCTATTTTGTCTAGTTTGACTGGATTACTGGATGAAATGATAATACGTAAATTATTATAAAAAATTAATTTTGCTTCAAGGCATCTGCATTTTTGTAGATAAAATGTAATTATTGTATGTATGTATACCATTAAGCCTGACACTTTTATTATACCATTAAGCGTGACACTACCCGATTCGGGTAGTGTTTCTAGGTGGATAGTTTCTTGTAGTAAATAACTACTACAAGTGTGGGCTCACCACACCCACGACACGCCAACAGCACGCAGTTAGTAGTATTCCCGAACGATCACCCATTCAAGTACTAACCGCGCCTAACACTGCTTAACTTCAGTGATCTAACGAGAACAGGTTTTTTCAGCGGGGTATGGCCGTGGCCATACCCAAATAAATATTCAAAAAATATTTCAGAGTGATCCGTTTCACGTAACTTCAATTTTGCAGAAGGGGACAAAAAAGAGTATAAATTATTGCAGTAAACCATTTATTTAAGTTTTTGGTAATTCAAAATCGCATTGTTGATTATTTTATTAGAAAGTATGAATTGCGAAGTATATTATTAAATATTTTTCGTACAAGTATGTATGTTTCAATTATCGAAGCATCTCAGATTTAAATTATTTTTTAATAGTAAATAATTGAAAAAGGATTAGTCGCACTAACTCGGTACAAATCTCGCTTATTGTTAATGTCAACATTATGCATTTGCGGCTACTTAACATTTGGAAAACGTAGTACACCAGAGACTCGAGAATAATGAACAATCTCGGGGGTCGCCTGAAAATAGCGTTATTCATATAGCGCGTGCAGCGGAACGTAAACAGGCAGGGCCGCCTGAACCGTTTCCATGATATTGCGCAATCTACTTGACTGAGTAGTAGTGAAAGCGTCCCTTCATAGGCGGAGTCGCAACCATCTCTCGCTCTGCCCCCTGAGAAACTGTGGGCACCAGCAATTCTACGAAATCATAAAACGCGTTCGATCGCGGGTTCAAATAGTGAGTCTCTGGTGTAATTTAAAACTTCTACGTATCTTGAGATATTTTATTATATAAGAAATTTATTAAAATTCATTAAAAATTAATTATATCTTGAAATATTTTGAGAGAGAGTCTGAGACGTATGCATTTCGACACTGATCGAAATTGTACAATAGGGTGGTCCGAAAATGCATTGCAAAATTTTTTTCCACCCTAGAGGGCAAGTCCCCCCCCCCCCCTAAAAATTGTCCATTTCCGGAGAAAAAAAATCCCTAATTTTTTGTTTCGAAATTCGAATATTATCACGTTCCACCGGGCACTTCAAAATAACATGCGGAAATTTTGGATTTTCGAAAAATTGAACTCATACTTCAGAGTTTAATCGAAACGTGCCAAACTTTTTAGGGATTGAAGAGGAGTACCTATGAAATAAAAGCATACTAATAAATTTTATTTTTAAACCGCCCTCACGCCCCCACAGCGCCCCAAATATGACCCCAAAATCAAAAAACTATATTTTTACGAATTATTGTTGCTTTTCAGCAATTTCCGTAGTCTTTTTCATACAAATAATTACTAATGGACAATTTTAATATTTCCCATGACTTTTTAAACAATTTTCAATTGTTTAAACAGATGTGACTTATTTGAAGAATTATTTATTCCCAAAAAATGGTAAACGTTTCTAACAGAATTTACTACTCCTCGAAATCATACAATATTATTTTTCATTCAGAAAATACGACTTAAAAAATATTTTCGGAAAAAAATTGTTCAAACAAATTATATTTGTTTATATTCATTAAACATTGAAAGATATGTATCAAAATTATATAATTATTTAACAAAAAGTAGCATAGGATACCAATTTGAGAAAAAACTGGACATCTCTGGGTCAATTTTTAGAAATTTTGAGAATAAACAATAAGTTATTGTTTAAATAATTACATAATGTTTTTTTAAAAAAATTACTACGGCCATACCACGCTGAAAAGACCAGTTCTCGTTAGATCACTGAAGTTAAGCAGTGTTGGGCGCGGTCAGTACTTGGATGGGTGACATTTCGGGATATTGCGTGCTGTTGGCGTCGTGGGTGTGGTGAGCCCACACTTGTAGTTACTTACTACAAGAAATTATCCACCTAGAAACACTACCCGAATCGGGTAGTGTCACGGCTACCCCGAAAGGGAAATGGCTTAATGGTATACATACATATTGTACTACTCCAAATAATGACAAACTATTACATTTCAATCAGAAAATACTATTATTTTTTACATTTTTTGGGAATAAATAATTGATTGAATAAGTTACATTTGTTTAAACCATCAAAAATTGAGTTTGATCGATTGATCAGTCACTTAATTGCTAGTGGAGTATATTGGGGTTCAAATAACCACAGCCAAATTTTACTTGCAAAGGAAAGAGTTTATTTTATGACATAAAAAACCTCCACTTGAAGAGTGGAGGAAACAGCCGAGAATCAAATAGCAATCACAAAAATTCGACAGAAATTACAGACCTAAAGATTGAATGTGTAAACATTCGAATGACAACCAGTCTGCCACACTTTAATCCACATAACGGCAAATTAGAATCCAATCCACACAATGGCAAACAGATAGAATTTAATTCACACAATGGCAAACACACATAATTCAACACGAGACTCGTTCACACACACAAAATGGAACCTCTCACTACAATGACTTAACTGGAACTGACTGAACCTTTTAGAAAATGATAATTATAAAAGTCAAAACTAATTCCTTAATCCATTGCATATAAAGTCGTGCGAAAAGGTTCCATTCTACCTGCTCGGCGCTGACCTTCGAGCTACGCGCAGAACTTACAGTTTTATTTTCAGGTGCAGCCCCTTTTCCGGAAATGAATCAATTAACAAAAGAAAAAGAAACTAAGTCTAACTCTCTACAATTTCAGATTACAGTAAAAAGCAGCCAAACAAATTGTTTAAAAACACATGGGAAATATTCATGGTCATATTTGGGGCACTGTGTGGGGGTTAAGGGTGGGTTAAAAATAAAAGTTATTAGTATGAGTTTTTCTAAAATCCCAAATTTCCCCATGTTAATTAAATGGGATTTTGAAGTGCCCGGTGGCACGTGCTAATATTCGAATTTCAAAAAAAAAAATTATGGATTTTTTTTTTCCGGAAATGGAAACTTTTGCGGGGAGTACTTGCCCTGTAGCTCGAAAAGCGTTTTTGGACCACCCTACTGTATAACCATAAAATTGTACCTATATTTATTCCAAATACATAATTTTACCGTAGAAGAAAGATAAATTTCACGCGAACAATGTACACATTCAATCTATATGTATAATATATTATAAAGGTTGTCCACGCCAGGGCTTACCAAAAAGTATGCAACCCGCTATACACGGCCATAAGAATAGCATTGGCGTGTAAGACGGGTTGCATGATTTTCGGTAAGCCCTGGCGTGGACACCCTGTACATTATATTATCACGCGCTCTTGCTGGCTGCCGGTCGTCCCGCAACTCCGAAGTTCAAACATTTCCGAAGAATACCGAAAATAGCTGGGACTTATTTCCCTTGCATTTCGGATTAGTGCTCGAGCTATTTTACAAAGCAAAAACATACGCAAGGGCAAGTGATTCTTTTCGATTGTAAAAACGCTCCGCACACGGTCACTTTTACAAGGCAAAAAAGACACAAAGCACTTTAGGTTCTTTTTTATTTGTATGATGATGACGTATTAGATGCCGTGTATAAATTTTAGGACACCCAAAGCACCATAAACTGAACAATTGATGGTCCAGAGGTCGAACTCTTCAGAGATATCTCCACGAAGGGAGGCATCCATTTCAGCCAGATCTTGGGGCTAGGAGGAATTTGCATGTTAATGTTCCTTCTTGTCCTGGAATCGCGATCATCTCTCAGAAGTTGCCTGCTTTCCGTGGTTGGTCTCAAAGTCGCTTCCTCATTTTCGTCAGCGAATCGATCAAGCAGCAGTTGGGAAAGCGCTCCGCGTACATATCCATTTTTCCGGAGGTAGTTGGCTTGATTTCGCAAAGACTAATGCGAAACGTGCTGAAGCTGTGGGTGTTTCTGGCACCACAGAGTATGAATACGCGCCATAAAGCCTCCGCGAACAGGGATAATGATGGCATCGTAGCAGTCTAGCACGTCATTCTTGAGTTGATCCGTCCATTCAATGTGGCCGTTTCGCCGATTCGTCGTGGTGTTTTCATCTAAATTCTTTCAGCATCCCGAACTCAAGGATGATCGGCATTGTTTGCCGATCCATTGTCGGGTGCTCTGCTCGTTCGATCGTTTTGAACCGCATCTACAACATTTTGGTAGTTTGTTGGTTTCATTGTTGTTCCCACGAGCAGCTAGGGAAAGGGTTTCTCAATCCTTGTAGAGCCCCGCGAGCAAGGATAAGGCTGATACTCTGAGACGTCGCCCGGTATCCCAGAGTCACCGTTCGGTGGCTTTGTCATAAGCCCTTCGGTTCTATCAAAAGGGAATCGAAATTGAAACCGAAATATAAATATAAAAAATATAAATATATAAATATATATATATACATATATGTATATATATGTCGGAGACGCCCATTCCGCAGTGGCTGGTGTTAGGACGCACTATACTCCTACCGAAAAAAGGCAACTTGTCCAGACCAGATAATTACAGGCCAATAACTTGTTTACACTGTTCACACTGTATAAGATCTTTACAGCTGTTCTAAACAACAGGATCGTTCGACGAATTGAGCCTGTATGGCGAAAGATGTACGAACAACGAGGCTCGAAAAAAGGTGTAGCAGGCTGTCGAGAGAACCTGCTAATTGACAGGTGTGTCTGTAAAGACGCTGCCGCCCATCAGCGCGTCCTGTCAATGGCCTGGATTGACTACCGGAAAGCTTTCGATTCAACCTCTCATAGACTTATCATCTGTCTGTTGGAAAGCTTGAAGGTACATCCACACATAGTGAGATGCATAGAGAGATTGATGCCTCTTTCGAAAACTAGATTTACCATCTCATCTAGGAATCATCGTCTGACGACGAACAAGGTCACCTTCCAGAGGGGCGTCTTTCAAGGGGATAGTATGAGCCCTTTGCTTTTTTTCATCACACTTCTGCCTCTATCTCTCGCACTACGAAATTCTCTCGGATACCTCTGTGGCGACACTAATCAGCGTGAGCATAAGGTAACTCATGTATTTTATATGAATGACCTGAAGATCTATGCCGCTGGTAAAAGCAATCTTCAAACTGCTATAAATATTGTCAAGAACTGCACAGGAGAGATTGGGATGGGCTTTGGTTTGGACAAGTGTGCCAAAATTCATTTGAAGAAAGGAAAGATGACTGGCGTTCCCAAGGACCCTGAGCTTGTGGATATAAGTGTTATTAGACATCTTAACACTGGAGAGACCTATACATACCTGGGCGTTCCTCAAAGCCGAATTCAGGACGTAACATCAGTGAAGGAGTCTCTCTGAAGCAGATACAAGCATCTTCTTCGACAGATTTGGTCTTCCAATCTGTCGGCGTTGAACAAGGTATCTGCGACTAACATGCTTGCCGTCCCGGTTCTACTCTACTCCTTTGGGGTGGTTCAATGGACGAAGAACGAGCTTAAGGCCCTTGATGTCATCACGCGTAAGAGCATGCATATGCATAAAAGCTTGCATATCAATTCGTCAGTTCCGCGATTATACATTTCACGCCGTCAAGGCGGACGCGGACTTCTGAATCTCCAATGTCTTCATAACCGAAATGTTTTAAGTACAGCTTACATCGTTGCGAATAATAATAATAATAATAAATCTTTATTGAGTTGGCAGAGATCCTCTCCTAAAGATGGTCAGAAACCACGAGATGATTGGCGAAGGAGCGTTCCTTTACAAAATTTTCACCAAGAGCTACTCGACAAGCATATGCACGAAAACTTTCACAGAAATGTAGAAAAACAGTCCTTGTCAAAGTAGCAAACTTTTGCTTTCCTCAAATCATCAAGACTCAATTCAGGTACAGAGGGCTTTATTTTCGCATGTCAGGACGGTGTAATCTCCACCTTAGCATACCGCGCCCGCATTTTATGTCAAGAAGTTCCCAGTGATAGGTACAGAGCGTGTCATGCACACGCTGAGTACCTAGAACACATACTATCGGGCTGTCCGACCCACGCAGGAACAACGTATATCTGTAGACACAATGCGGCCCTAAGAGTACTTTATTACCATTTTTTTCACTCTTACGGTGTTGGTGGCGACCCTGCCCTGCCGAACGCTCCATTAGATATAGAGTCAATTGTCCGAAACGAGAAGTGCCAGATTTTCTGGAACTGCGATTTTCGGGCAGCAGTCTCCGTCGCGCACTCGAGGCCTGACATTGTTCTCCAGGACTTCGAGAAACGAACTATATTCGTGATCGAATTTTCGGCTTCGTCCGAATTCAACATCACTGCAAAGTAGAAAGAAACAGAGGAGAGGTATCAAGACCTTAAAAGGGAGCGGCAACGACTGTACCCAAAATATTCGGTACGAGTAATTGTCCTTGTGTTAGGTGCTCTCGGAGGTGCTAAATTATCACTGGTTCGTAACCTTAAAGCCATACCCGCGTGCCAAAAATATACCAAGGAACTTGCGAGATGGATGCAGAAAGCTGTCATCCTTGGGTCGCTTCGTGTCCTCAAGACACACGAGGGTTTCGCCGGCCTGTCGTTGTGATTTCGTCGTGCCCTGTGACCACCCATCTCACGGTTGTGAGACGTGGCCATAGGTGTATTTTACCGTGGTTCTACTGGGGGCTATTGACATTTTCTAATTAGATGGCAGTTGCTCTTAGTGGTAGCCTGCGGTGGATGTTCAACTTTTTTTTCAAATTGTATATATATATATATATATATATATATGTAGCATTTGTGTATACGATTTTCTACCCCCCCTCCCCCCCACAGGACACTTCTCAGCATCCACATCTGATTTGAATTGAAAAAAAAACACACATATTCAATTTTTTGAGAACCTAACAAAATGAAGCGGGAGAGGGGGTGCCATCAATGAAATTGGGAACCTTTGTTTTCTCTGGTCCACCCTGATATGAGATTCAAGTAAATTTGAAATAATTTCATAGTTTCATTATATGCATTAATCGCAAAATCTTGATTTAAAAAAAAGCCTTAGATGTTTTTAAAGAACATTTCACAGCCAATATATTATTTTCTACGAAAATATTTCAATAATTGAATATGTCATTGAATGAATCATACATAATTTCTTTAAAATTAATGTACAATTTTTTGACCATTTTGTTTCGATTTATTAAACTGCATGTTCGAAGTTGCCAGGAAATGTCCCCATTAGCCATTTAACATTTTGCTGGACGTACTTTAGGAAAATGTAATCCTCTGTTTCTTGTTGCAGAGTTCAGTTCACCGTTTGACTGTTTACCTAATGGCGCTCCTATTCCTGGTGTCCCTCGTAGCGAAACTTCTTATTCTCCTGCCAGACATCATTCTCCTGAAAGGACTAAGTCCAGGTCTCCTCCTGCCGAGTTTGATCCTGCCGGGTTTCATCATGCCAAACTTCCTCCTGTCGAGTATGATCCTGCATGGTTTCCTCCTTCCGAGTTTGATTCTGCCGGGGTTCACTATGCCGGGTTTCATCCTGCCGAGTATTCTCCTCCCAGCCCTTATTCACCAGACAGGTCTTCTTTCTCCAAGGCTCCTTCTCTTGCAAAGACTTCTCCGTCAAGGCCTCTTCCTCCTGCTATTTCTTCTTCTTTAGAGCCTCTTCCTTCTCCTAGGTTTTCTTCTTCAAAACCTCTTCCTTCTGACAGGTTTTATCGTTCAATACCTCCTCCTACTCTTTCTAGGCGCATGATTCCACCTACCAGACTTCCTTCTGGTCGCAAAAGTGGATGTGGACTTGAACATCTTAAATTCATTCGTCTTATTTCCAAAACGAATCCACTCCAGAAATTCGAACTTCAAAGATACACTTTTCCTGCCGACAAATCACTTAAATTGAGAGTAGGAGATAATGTCTTTGAGCCAGTGCCAACCCAAGAACAAATTGTTATATCAGCATCAGATGGGGACGTATTTGCAATATTGGAGAGTACTAATGTTCTTGCTGGTATATATTTATCTCATGATAAACGGGCGAAAATAAATATGCAAAGTGGCGCGGTTACATTGTTGACCAAACAAGAAATCAAAGAAATTCCAGTAGGTTCCCTACGCCCAATCACAAAACATTTTCGAGTAAAGCGTATAGATCGAGTGTAAACAACAATATTTGACTATATGTATTTAACCAGGGATCCGACCGAAACGAAACAAAATACTTTCGTGATTTTCGTTCTGTTTCCATATTGCCAAAATGTAACTATATTCACTCGACTTAGGTTACGTTATTCGAAATACCGAAATTGTAACGAAATTTTTTAATCACGCGTATTTTGAAAAAAAATATTTTATTCGAATCCTTGTGCACCTGATATAAATATTAAAAGGCAGACAGGTAAAATATCAAGTTATAACGACTTCGTTCTTAATTTTGTTCCAATCTGTCAAAACGTAACGAAAAGTAAACAAAAGATTCGGTACTTTTTGGATAACGTAACGTAATGAAACGATAGTTTTGGACGGATCCCTGTATTCAACTTAAACAAAATGTAAAACTAGTATGTAACATTGTTTGCGATCCAAAGTCGGATTAACATCTAACAAGCAAGTTGTAATTAGAAATAATAATAAAAAGTCTATGTATTATGGTTCTCAAGGTTTTAATCTTTCGCTAATGCGCCAGTCAGTCTTTTTCAGAAGCCAATAAAAAATGTTCCTTCTCATGCATATACGAGAATATTTTAGAATGAACTTTATCCTGGGATCATAATGATTTACCAGCATTACATTAAATTATGTCAAAGGCCATACCACGCTGAAAAAACCAGTTCTCGTTAGATCACTGAAGTTAAGCAGTGTTGGGCTTGGTTAGTGGTTAGTACTTGGATGGGTGATCGTTCAGGAATACTACTGACTGCGTGCTGTTGGCGTTTCATGGTTGTAGTGAGCCCACACTTGTAGTTATTCACTACAAGAAACTATCCACCTAGAAACACTACCCGAATCGGGTAGCGTTACGCCTACCCCGAAAGAGAAATGGCTTAATGGTATACATACATACCTATACTGTACTATAGGGGAGACCTAGAGATTGAGACCTAGCGACCTAGATTGAGCCCTAGATATTATACTATAGGGGGTATGTATGTGACGTGCGCCGACGAAAGAGGGCTTATTCTGAAAAGTGAGATTATTCGAGGCGAGCGGTCAAAGTCGGCCGGATAGACGAGAGATTTAGGAGAGAGGGAAGACTCAGGAAATCTTCCCGCTCCACTTAACACTCCATTCTCACGAGGAAAGAGATAGGTCGTAGACGTGGCTCACGGACGAGTATATATGAGACGCGGAGATGTAGTGGTGCGTGGTGGGAGACGTTTCACTGGATCCCGAGCTTTTGAGCGAAAGTCTGATTTCTCGGATACCTAATAACTCAATTATTAGCAATATTAACACTCGAAATTTTATTCGATGGTTTCATTAGAAAGAGCAACTCACAAACTATCGAAAGGTGTAAAAACCTTGATTTCCATCCAATAAAAGAATGTTATACCGACAATTTTGAAATTTCCACTTTTAAAATGTAGCAAATAATGTCCTCTATCATCCCTCAAAATTTCATAACAATCCCACGGTCCATTCTCGAGATATTGAGAAAAAACCAAAACAATCCAGAAACCGAAAATACTATACGAATATTATCCCATCCCCCCAACAAACATTGGGGATTGGGTTAAGTGGGAATTATAGGGTGGGGGGGG
>CAKNXH010001210.1:5471-19810 GCA_932178445.1 Andricus quercusramuli
CTACGGAGGACACTACGTCGGATAATAATAGTTTTCGACGTCTTAACCAACGTCCAAACCTACGGTGGATCCTACGTAGGCTCCTGGTGATTTGCGAGGTCGTAACCGTCGTCGACTGGTAGTTTCCGACGTCGTAGACAACTTTGAAAGCTACGGAGGACACTACGTCGAATAATAATAATTTTGACGTAATCAACGTCGAAACCTACAAAGTATCCTGCGTCGGATCCTGATAGGTTTATACGTTATAAACTAAGTCGAAACCTACCTAGGATCATAATAGTTTCTGCCATCGTAACCAACGTCGGAACCAATTCCGGAACCTATGGAGGATCCTATATCAGTTCCTTATAGTTTTCGACGTCATAACCAACGTTGAAACCTACGGATGATTCTAGGTCGAATTCTAGTAGTTTTGGAAGTCGTAACCAACGTGGAAACCTACGGACGATCCTAGGGAATCGTAACTGGAATCCTATCCTTTTCTGACGTCGTAAGAAACTTAAAAAACTACGAAGGATCCGATATCGGATCCTAATGGTTGCTGATGAGGAAAGATAAAATTAGGATCCTACGTAGAGGCCAACGTCGTATTCTTCATTAGGGTACCATAACAATTTTCTTTTAATGTTGCATTTTAACAAAGTAGATGACACTTGAACCTAATAGATAAACTTTGAACAAAAGGGATAGATTTTCAACCAAGAAGATTACTTTTCTACAAAAAAATATGAATTTTCAACAAATTTATGAATTTCCAATTAAACAATTGAATTTTCAACAAAAAATATCATTTTTCTACAAAAAAATGGGAGAGTTAAATGTTCAGTGAATAATTTATTCTTAACCAAGAAACAAACAATGAACTTTCGACAAAATATTGAAGATTTTAAACAACCAGATGAATTTTTAATGACAAAAAAAAATTAATTTTTGACGAACTAGTTTCACTTCCAGCCGAGTAGTAGTTTTTTCAAGCAAAAAATATAAATTCTCAACAATAAATGTAATAGTTGGTATTTCAACGAAAAAAGACGAATTTTCAACAAAAAAGTTAATTTTCAACCAAGACATTAATTTTCGACAAAAAACGAATTTTTAATGAAACATTAAAATTTTCAAACAAGTAGTTTTATTTTTAACAAAGAGATACATTTTCAAACCATTCAATTAAATTTCCAACCAAGAAGATTAATTTTTTACAACAAAAAAAACTAATTTTCAACAAAATACATACAGTCGCAACCAAATAGTTGAATTTTCAACTAAGAACGATAAATTTGATAGAATAATTAATTTTTAGCAAAGTAGTTCAGCTTCCAGCCAAGTAAAGTTCTGTTTTTTAAATCAAAAAGCTAAATTCTCAACCAAAAATGCAATAGTTGGTATTTTCAAACAGATTAATTTTCTATCAAAATGTTGCATTTGCAACCAAAAAGATTAAAATTCTACCAAAAGATATGAATTTTCAACAAGAAAATTGAATTTTGAATCAAGAGAAATTGTTTAGTCAAGAAAGAACAAAAATGATTAAATTTTTAAAGAAATATATGAATTTTCCACCAAAAAGGTTATTTCTCTACCAAGAGAAAAACGTATTTTCAACCAAAAAAATTACTTTTTACCAAGAAGATTAATTTTCTATCGAAAATGGAATAGTTAAATTTTCCGTTAACGAAATTAATTTCCACAAAAAAAAACAATTCTCAACAAAACACTTAAATTTTCTAACAATGTGTTGACTTTTTTACCAATAAGGATTTTAATTTTAAATAAAAAACAGTTTAATCCAAGAATTGAATTTCCAACCGGTAAGATGAATTTTCAACCAAGAAAATTAATTTTCTACCAATAAGACGAATTTTTCAATAGTACATGAATTTTTAAGCTAAAAATACAAATTCTGTACAAAAAAATTTAATTTTCAGCAAAGAAGAAAATTGAATTTAGTTGTTAGAATTTAATTTTATTAAAATTTATTAGATATTATTTAATTCTGAAATTTTAATTTAATTAATTAAAATTCATCTTTTGGTCGACAAATAATATTCATTGGTTGAAAATTCAACTATTTTCTCGAAAATTCGTCTTTTTTTGTTGAAAATTCAGCAAATTGGTTGAAAGCTTGGATACTTTGTAAACAATTCATTTTTGGTTTTGTTAATAATTATTTTTGTTGCATTTTATTAATTAAGACAATTTTAGAGTTTTAAGTGAAGGTTTTAATGAATTTAGGTTTCTAAATGAACACAATTTTTAACTACAGTTTCCCAATATTTCAACTTTGGTGAAATCTTTTATTTTTTTCTAAAGATTTGTAACATTCTAAAATAATTTTACGTACAATTAAGAGATTTTTATGACGTCAAACACCCAAATTAAAAAATGTGAAATCAATTGCTGCTGAAAAAAAAGAATTTTAATTTTTTAATTTTTAATAATAGTTGACAAAATAATTTTCATATTCTATATTTCAGTCAAAAAAGAACAAAAATTTAATCAAATAGTTGAATTTTCAACAAATTTTTCTCAAAAAATGTAATGTGTGATAATTTGACAAAAAATATTTCAATTATAAGTCGAAAACAGATAAACTCAACAAAAAAGACGAATTTTCAACTAAATCTATTTAACTAAATTATAAATTATTTTAATTAATTTGTTTTCTGAAAAAATATATTCTCCTTTCGCTCTGCCGGGAATCGAACCTCAGAACTTCCGATCGCCGGTCGGGTGCTTTCCCATTAAGCTACTAGAGAGATCGAGAGAAGAAACTGTTTTCAGAAAATATCCGCATTATTTTTTCAGGTAGTAAATCAAATTTTTCCAAGGATTATCATTATCATCAGAGAATAACCAAAATTTTTAAAGTCTTTTCAGACTAGATCGAAATATGAATTAAAAATGATTTTATTTAATTTTAATTAAATTTCTGTTATTCTCTGATGATAATACAGACTCCCTGAAAAAAAAGTTTTTTTTCCAACCTAAAAAAATGATGCGTATCTTTTCTGAAAAAAGTTTCTTCTCTAGATCTCTCTAGTAGCTTAATGAAAAAGCACCCGACCGGGATTCCAAAGTTCTGAAGTTCGATTCCCGGCGGAGCGAGAGAAGATCTTTTTTCAAAAAAAAAAAAATTATTAAAAATAATTTTCAGTCTGAAGTGACGTTAAAAATTTATGTTATTCTCTGATGATAATACAGATTCCTTGAAAAAATTAATAACAGTTGTAAGAAACGTAAAGAAAATGCATAAAGTTCTTTTATTTCATAATTAGGAAATAAATGAATCACGCTTTACTCGTTAGCCACTCGATTGGCTTCTGGGAAGCGGGAAATAAGTATCTAGTGTGGGTGCGAATCGTTTTTCCTGCAGGTAATTTTCACCTGCGTCCTTAATTGAGCAGGAAAGTTATCCCGCGAGTGACGAGTGTGAATGGGCGCGGGCGTCGAGATTCTTCACCCGGAAGGAAGGCAGGCGCGAGCGGAAATATTCCTGCAAGACGGCAAGCGAGTGAAATTCGTTTGGAAAGGCGTTAGAATCGACGGGAATTAGCGAATTAGCATTTTACTGCAGGTACGTGGTATCTTGTGGAAACGTTTTATTGGCCTATCGTGCGAAGAAGCCATAGAATCGTTCGCGGCCGCGGACCTACTTCGCTCGTTATTTCTCGTAACGCACATATGCATCACATGCATATTGAGCTCACTAAACTGGCCGCCATTGGTTACTTAACTTCGTATTTAAGCTCTAGACGTGTTAATTCAGACGAGGAACTATCGCTATCGATCCGAGAGAGCCTTTCCACCGCATCGGACTCGCGTGCGTGGGTATGCGGGATGGCCCTAACCCACGTACCTTTTTCTAGGCGCCCCGTAGCATCTAAGTGCACTCGGAAGTAAAGAGTCGGTATTTCTAAAAAAATTCTATTGAAAATTATGAAAAAATGAACCGTTAGTTTGTAGGAAACTCTATTTATATTGTTAAAATTTATATTCTGACCTGAGAAATGGCCTAGCCCAGTCCGCCACTGAATCTGGCTATGCAACTGTAGAGTTCAATAATGAATGAATGAATTTCAAGATCCAGAAGAGCTTTTATACCGCATCGGACTGGCTTGCGTGGGTATACGGGGTGGCCCTAACCCACGTACCTTTTGCTAGGCGCCCCCTAGCATCTCAGTGCACTTAAAAGTGAAGAGTGGGTATTTGTAGAAAAAATCCTATTTAAGATTATGAACAAATAAACTGTACGTTTGTAGGACAGTCTATATTTTCTAAACTTCCGTTCCAATCTGATATAGGGCTTAGCCCAGTCCGCCACTGAGTCTGGCTTTGCAACTGTGCAGTGAAATAATAACTGAATGAGTTTCAAGATACGAGAGAGCTTTTCTACCGCATCGGACTGGCGTGCGTGGGTAGACGGGATGGCCTAACCCACGTACCTTTTGCTAGCCGCCCCCCTAGCATCTCAGTGAACTTAAAAGTAAAAAGTGGGTATTTCAGATTTTTTTAACAAAATTATGAAAAAATGAACTGTACGTTTGTAGAAAACTTGATTTATATTTTAAAAACTTCCGTTCTAACCTGATAAGGGCTTAGCCCAGTCCGCTGCTGAGTCTGGCTCTGCAACTGTACAGTTCAATAATAACTAAATGAGTTTCAAAATTATTCTCATATTTCCGACTATTCCCCTTTCTTCAATAATTCTTTTTTTCCTGTTTTCAAGAAACATCCCCTTCTCATTTTTTCGCTCAAATAAATCTCGTTTGGTTAAAAATTTTACTGTTTGGTTTCTGAATGAAATTTTTTTTGTAAATGCAACTATTTCATTCAAAAGCCATATTTTTTTATGAAAAACGCAACTACTTTGTTGAAAATACGTTAATTCGAAGAAATAATTTAATTATTCGTTTCAACCAAGTTGACGAATTTTCCAAAATATTGCCAGCGGCGGACTAATTATATCCAATACGAGGTGGCCGCTAACCCACGCTCCTTTCGCTAGGCGCCCCCTAAGCATCTCACCGCCCTCAAAAGTAATTTTTTAATAAATGGGTATTACCATATTTACCTGTAAAATTATCGTGAAAGACCGACATTTTTCATAAATTTCCGGAAATTTATGAAAATTTTCGAAAATGAATTTTAGGTAATCCATGGTAAGTTACCATATTTATCTGTAAAATTACCATGAATGATTGAAATTTTTCATAAATTTCCGGAAATTTATAGGAACTGTAAAAAATGAATTTTGGGTGAGTTACCATATATACCCGTAAAATCACCATAGTTCACCCTAATTCACAGAAATTTCTATAAATTCCCGGAAATTCATGGAAATTAATAAAAATTAATTTTGGGTAATTTGTGGTAACTTAACATATGTACCTGTAAAATTACCATAAATGACCAAAATTTTTCATAAATGTCCGGAAATTTATGGAAATTTTTAAACGTGAATTTTGGCTAATCAATCGTAAGTCACCATATCAAACTATAAAATTACGATGAATGACCGAAAGTTTTCATAAATTTCTGGACATTTTCGAAAAAGAATTTTGGTTAATTTATGGTAAGTTACCATATTTACCTGTAAAATCACCATAATTCACCCTAATTTACAGAAATTTTTATAAATTCCCGGAAATTCATGGAAATTAATCAAAATTAATTTTGGGTAATTTGTGGTAACTTACCATATTTGCCTGTGAAATTACCAGGAATGACCGAAATCTTTCATAAATTTCCGGAAATTTATGTAAGTTTCAATTTTAGGTAAGCCATTGTAAGTTACCATATTTACCTGTACAATTTCCATAAGTGACCGACATTTTTCATAAATTTCCGGAAATTCATGGAAATTTTCGAAGATGAATTTTGGGTAAGTTACCATATGTACCTGTAAAATTGCCATAAATGACCACAATTTTTCATAAATTTCCGGAAATTTTAAAACGTAAATTTTGTGTGATCTTTGGTAAGTTACCATATTTACCTGTAAAATTATCATGAATGACTGACATTTTTCATAAATTTCTGGTCATTTCTAAAAATGAATTTTTGGTAATTTATGGTAAGTTACCATATTTACCTGTGAAATCACCATAATTTATGGAAATTTCTATAAATTCCCGGAAATTCATGAAAATTAATTTGAGGTAATTTGTGGAAAGTACCATATTTACCTTAAAATTAGCATGAATGACCGGAAATTTCCATAAATTTCCGAACATTTATTATATTTTTGTTATAATGAATATCAATTTTCAACCGGAAAATATGAATTTCGAACAAAAAAGTTTAGTTTGAAGTACATAGTTTAATATTCAGCCAAATTGGCGATTTTTCAAGTCAAAAGACAATTTTTTTTTCAAACAGTTGAATTATCAAACAGAAAATATGAGTTTTTGGCAAAAAATCTAATTTTAAATCTCATATTCGAATTTCCAACTGAAATGATAAATCTTCAATAGGAATAAGTTAGAAAATAGTTTAGTTTTATACCAAGTAATTGATTTTTTAAGGAAAATTATGATTTTTCGGTCTCTAATTTGGAAAATTGATTCTGAACCAAAATGAACCAAATGTTTAAACAAATTTAATTTATAACCAAAGAGATTAATCTTCAGAAATGCTCCTAACTGACGCTATTCTCCGGGTTCTCTGGTCAAGTCTTCTCCTGCCAAGCCTATTCTTCATGTCAGGTCCAGATCTCCTCCTGCCAGGCCTGTTCCTCATTTGCAGGTCCAGATCTCCTCCTTCCAAGCCTGCTCTTCATTTGCAGGTCCAGATCTCCTCCTGCCAAGCCTGTTCTCCATGTCAGGTCCAGATCTTCTCCTGCCAGGCGTGGCCCTTCTGTCGAATATAAACTTGAACTCAGATTCACTCGGCTTCGTCCCCACATGAATTACGCGCGTGAATTCCTCCTTGATACGACTGTCTGTAAAGAAAAATATCTTTTTTTTTCTTGTTGCAGAAGTCCACCTAACAAGCGCTATTCCCGGGGTTCTCTAATCAAGTCTTCTCCTGCCAAGCCTATTCTTCATGTCAGGTCCAGATCTCCTCCTAACAAGCCTATTCTTTATGCCAGTTCCAGATCTCCTCCTGTCAAGTCTGTTCTTCATGTCAGGTCTAGATCTCCTCCTACCAAGCCTGCTCTTCGTGTCAGGTCCAGATCTCCTCCTGCCAAGCCTGTTCTTCATGTCAGGTCCAGATCTCCTTCTGCCAGGTGTGGTTCTCATCTCGCACTTGGATATAAACTTCAAGAACTTACTCAGCTTCGTCCCCACATGAATTTTCACCAGTTATTTGAAATGCAAAAATACACTCTTCCTCGTGATAAGCCAATTCAAGCGGGACAAGGGATTTCTCAAAGACTTATTAACATAATTTATGGACAAGCCCCTTATGTACATCCTTGAAAATGCGGATGCGTGAAATATTTACGATTGTAAAATTGTTGCGCCTAGTCTTACGAAGAAAAAGGAATTAGAGATTTCTTAAAAGCTAGCAGTTCGAGATCGCCTTTAGATTATGACATGCAGATCTCCTCCTGCCAAGCCTGTTCTTCATCTCAGATCTAGATCTCCTCCTGCCAAGCCTCTTCTTCATGCCAGGTGCAGATCTCCTCCTTTGAAGCCTGTTCTTCATGGCAGGTCCAGATCTCCTCCTTTGAAGCCTGTTCTTCATGTCAGGTCCAGATCTCCTCCTTTGAAGCCTGTTCTGCATGTCAGGTCCAGATCTCCTCCTACCAAATCTGTTCTTCATGTCAGGTCCAGATCTCCTCCTTTGAAGCCTTTTCTTTGGTCCAGATCTCCTCCTGCCATGCGTGGTTCTCATCTCTCACTTGGATATAAACTTCAAAAATTTAGTCGGCTTCATCCCCACATGAATTTGCACCAGTTATTTGAAATGCAAAAATAAACTCTTCCTCGCGATAAGTCAATTCAAGCGAGACAAGAAATTTGTTAGCATAGTTTATGGACGAGCCCCGTATGTACATCCTTGAAAATGCGGATGCGTGAAATATTTACGATTGTAAAATTGTTGCGCCTGGTCTTACGAAGAAAAAGAAAGTGGAGATTTCTTAAAAGCTAGCAGTTCGAGATCGGCGTTAGATTATGACACGCAGATCTCCTCCTGCCAAGCCTGCTCTTCATGTCAGGTCCAGTTCTCCTCCTGCCAAGCCCATTCTTCATGTCAGGTCCAGATCTCCTCCTGCCAAGCCTGTTCTTCATGACAGGTCCAGATCTCTTCCTTTGAAGCCTGTTCTTCATGTCAGGTCCAGATCTCCTCCTTTGAAGCCTGTTCTGCATGTTAGGTCCAGATCTCCTCCTGCCAAATCTGTTCTTCATGTCAGGTCCAGATCTCCTCCTGCCACATCTGCTCTTCATGGCACGTCCAGATCTCCTCCTGCTACATGTGCTCTTCATAGCAGGTCCAGATCTCCTCCTGCCAAGGCTGTTCTTCATGTCAGGTCCAGATCTCCTCCTTTGAAGCCTGTTCTTTGGTCCAGATCTCCTCCTGCCAGACGTGGTTCTCATCTCTCACTTGGATATAAACTTCAAAAATTTATTCGGCTTCATCCCCACATGAATTTGCACCAGTTATTTGAAATGCAAAAATAAACTCTTCCTCGCGATAAGCCAATTCAAGCGAGACAAGAAATTTGTTAACATAGTTTATGGACGAGCCCCGTATGTACATCCTTGAAAATGCGGATGCGTGAAATATTTACGATTGTAAAATTGTTGCGCCTGGTCTTACGAAGAAAAAGAAAGTGGAGATTTCTTAAAAGCTAGCAGTTCGAGATCGGCGTGAGATTATGACATGCAGAGAGGTAAGCTAGGAAATGAAATTGGTTGGGTTCGCGCGCGGTTGAGAACCGGGAAGATGGTAAAATAAAGTAATTGTTGCTATTACCGTGCACACTACGCGTGTAAAAATCGTGCAGGTGTAGGAGTGGGTGTGAGGTCTCTGATGCTCGACTTGTGAGAACCCGGGCAATTACCCGGCACTATTCAGATCGCAATCCAAGCCACAATCCGTTCATAACGAATTAATTTAGATGTCTTAATTGCATCAGTTAATTGTTCTGGAACGTATTTAAGTGCGCCGCAATTCACTGTTTCTTCAACTCGCACTCGCGATTTACCCCCATCCCTAAGGATCTACTGAACAAAATTTATTTATAAATAAAAAAATTTAACAAAATTTAAAAAAATTTTATTTTGAAAAATCTTGAACGGATCATACGCGTCTAGGATCGTCTTACTTTTATGACCTTTTTCGACTTTTTTGATAAAAAAAATCCAATTATTTTTGGTTATTCATTTTGGGTAAAAAATCGACTATTTGGTTGGAACTTTGATTATTTTGTGGAAAATTAAACTATTTTTTTTTAAAAGTAATCTTTCGTGGTCGGAATTTTAACTGTTTTTTTAACATTCGCCTTTTCGGATAGAAATGTAAAAAATTATTTTTTAGGTTGAAAAATCATCTTTGCTGATTGAAAATTTCACTGTCGTCTAAAAAATTCGTCTTTTTGTTTAAAAATTAAGTATTTGGTGGAAAATTTTAAGATTTCATTAAAAATGTATCCCTTTTAATTAAAAGTTTAATCATTTAGTTGCGAATGCAACTATTTGGTTGAAATTTAATTTTTTTAATTCGACTACTTGGTTGAAAATTTATCTTTCTTTGTTAAAAATAATCATTCTTTGGTAAAAAATTAACTTTTCAGATTGATAATTTAACTGTCTCTCAATTCATCTTTTTGACTAAAAAAATCTGCTATTTGATAATTTAATTATTTTGATGAAAATTAAACCATTTTATTCAAAAGTCATGTTTTTTAGTTAAAATTTAATTGTTTTCATTTCAAAAGTGACAAGAAGACAAATAGTTAAAAATTTTAGAAAAAAACACAACTTTCTACCATTGAGCAAAGAGAATATTATTAACAATAATAATGAATTATTCAAACAATTATTTTTGTCGACTCGAATTGATTTTTACTTCACTGTAATTGAAAAATCGACAAAAGTTAAAAAATTCAGAAGAAAACCGCAACTATCTAGTGTTTACATAGAAGAAGATAGCTATAAATTATAATAATTTGTTTAAACAATTATGTTTCCTATATTTAATTAAATATTAACTCACTCCAGATGAAGTGTGAACAGAAAGTTGGAAATTTCAGAAAAAAACGTAATTTCTAGCATTATTGAAAGATAATATTATTAACAATAATAATAAATTGTTTAAACAATTATTTTTGTTAAAATTACTTCCCTCTAATTCAGAATTGGATAAAAAGGACGACATTTTTGAAAGAACCGCGGCTTTCTATCTCCATTATAAGAGAAAATTGCTAAAATCAATAATAAATTGTTTAAACAATTCATGTGAAAATCTAATCGACAGTATAAAGCAGTATGTATGAGAAACAACCTTCATTCTTAAAAAACCACAAAGAACTCATAATTAGCGACAAAAACTCGTAGAAGCATTTTTTTATTTTTTTTTTAAATTTTTCAAATCAAATTCTGTATAAATTTTGTCTATCAATTGAAAAAAAATAAAAAAATTTTCTTCATAAATTTTTTCACATTTTTTTTTATTTCAAAATAAATTTTTTGAATAAAAAAAGTGTGTTATGGGAAATACGTGTGAAACCTAATGAGGCTTGCGCCACCTTTAAATATCATTTTTTTCTAATGGATTTATTTTTGTGTAAATTTGAACAAATTTCCGGGCGTTATTCATAAAAATAAAAAAATTAAAATCCAATCGATTTTGGATCCACCCAACTGTACAAAAAGGTAAAAAGGAAAAAGTATAAATGAAATAAATAAAGTAAATGAAAGTAAATTTTAAAAAATTTATAACAAATTAATTTTTTTCAAATCAAATTTTGTATCAATGTTTTTTATGAATGAAAAAATAAAAAAATTTTATCCCCACACATTTTTTCATAATTTTGTTATTATTTTTGAATAAATTTCTTAAATAAAAAAAATAATAAATTTTGTCATGCGAAATACGTGTAAAATCTCATGAAGCTTGCGCCACCTCTAAATATCTTTTTTTCCAATGGATTTATTTTTGTGTGATTAGAACGAATTTCCCGGCGTTATTCATAAAAATTGAAGAAAAAAATTCTTATCGTTTTCTGGACCACCCTACTGTACAAAAATTTAAATAAGAAAAAAAATTAATAAATCGAAAAAAAATTAAATAAAAATAAATTTGTATAAAGTTATAATTAATACATTTGAAATTTATTTCCAATTTCTAATTTTTTTTCAATCAAATTTTGTTTAATTTTTTTTTTCAAATGAAAAATTTAATTCTTTTTTTTTCATAATTTTTTTCTAAATTCTAAAATAAATGTTTTGAATAAAAAAAAATTTCATGGGAAATACGTGTTAAACCTCATGAGGCTTGCGCCACCTCTAAATATCATTTTTTTAATGGATCTATTTTTGTGTGGATTTGAACAAATTTCCGAGCGTTATTCAAAAGAATTGAAAAAAAAAATTCCAATCGATTGTTATTGAACGACCGATTTTGTTATTAATTAAATTAAATAAATTAAATAAATTAAAAAATTAAATAATTTTGTTATTGTACAAAAAGGTAAATAGGAGAAAAAAATTAAATGAATGAAAAGAAGTGAATAAAAATAATTTTTTTTTTCATTTATAATAAATAAATTGAAAAAGTCTCTTATAAATTTTCAAATTTTGTATAAACTTTTATTCATAAATAAAAAATAAAATTTTCCATAAATTTGCTCATAATTTTTTTTAAATAAAAATAAATTCTTTAAATAAGAAAATAATACATTTTGTTGTGAGAAATAAGTGTTTAACCTCATTAGGCTTGCGCCACCTCCAAATATCATTTTTTTTCTCAAAAGGATCTATTTTTGTGTGGATTTGAACAAATTTTCGAGCGTTATTCATACAAATTTTTTTTCAAATTCCAATCGATTATTGAACCATCCTACTGTACTAAGAGGTAAATAAGAAGAAAGTAAATAAATAAAATTAATGAATAAATAAAAAGTTAATGAAGATAAATAATAATAATTTTTTTTAAAATTTATAATAAATGAATTTTCTTTCCAAATTTTTTGTCATAAATTTCACAATTTTTTCAAGTCAAATTTTTTGTAAATTTTTTTTTATGAATAAAGAAAAAAATTATATTTTTTTCACACATTTTTTCATAATTTTTTAAAAAGTTTTCAATACATTTTTTGAATAAAAAAATGTGTTATGGGAAATACGTCTTAAACCTAATGAGGCTTGCGCCACCTCTAAATATCATTTTTTTCATTGCATCTATTTTCGTGTGGATTTCAACAAATTTCCGGGCGTCATTCATAAAAAATGTAAAAAAAAAATTAAATCAATTATTGGACCACCCTACTGCACAAAAAGGTAAATAAAATAAAATAAAATAAATAAATAAATCGAAAAAAGTTAATAAAATAAATTTTTCAAAATTTATAATAAATACATTTTTTTTAATTTTTCAAAATAAATTTTAAAAAAATTGATCAGGGGAAATACGTGTTGAACCTCAGGAGGCTTGCGCAACCTCTGAATATCATTTCTTTTTTTCAAATGTATCTATTTCTGTGTGGATTTAGACAAATTTCCGGGCATTATTCATAAGAATTTAAAAAAAAATTCCAATCGATTATTATTAGACCACCCTACTGTACAAAAAAGTAAATAGGAGAAAAAAAGGAAATGAATAAATAAATTGAAGAAAGGGAACAAAAATAAGTTTTTAAAAATTTATAATAAATAAATTGAAAAAAAAAATTCTTTCCTAAATGTTTCAAAATCAAATTTTGTATAAGCTTTTTTTATAAATTAAAAAGAAAAAGAATTTTTTCAATAATTTTTTCATTATATTTTTTTTAACTTCAAAATAAATTGTTCAAATGAAAAAATGAGGCTTGTGCCACCTCTAAATATCATTTTTTTCTCAAATTTTTGTGTGGTTTTGAACAAATTTCCGGCCGTTATTCATAAATTTTGTTAGAAAAATTCCAATAGATTTTTGGACCACCCTACTGTACAAAAAGGTGAATAAGAAGAAAATAAATAAAATAGATAAATAAATAAAAAGTTAGTGAAGATAAATGAGAATAAATTTCTTTGAATTTATAATAAATGAATTTTTTTTCAAATTTTTGGTGCTAAATTTTTAAATTGTTTTATATTTGTATAATTTTTTTTTATAAATAAAGAAAAATTTTTTATTTTCTATCATAAATTTGTTCATAATTTTTTTTTTAATTTTAAAATGAATATCTTGAATAAAAAAAAATTCGTTCTTGGAAATACGTGTTAAACCTAATGAAGCTTGCGCCACCTCTAAATATCTTTTTTTTCAATGGATCTATTCATAAAAATTGAAAAAAAATTCCAATAGATTATTCGACCACCCTACTGTACAAAAAGGTAAATAAGAACAAAATAAAAAAAATAAATCGGAAAAAAGAGAATAAACATAAATAAATTTTGTTAAATTTATAATAAATATATTTTTTTCAATACATTTTTCAAAATCAAATTTTGCATAATTTTTTTTCATAAATGAAAAGAGTAAACATTTTTGTTCATAAATTCTTTCATATTTTTTTTTTAATTTTGTTATAAATTTGTTGAATAGAAAAAATTGTGCTATGGGAAGTAGGTGTTCAACCTTATGAGGCTTGCGCCACCTCTGAATATCTTTTTTTTTTTTAATGGATCCGGACATTATTCATAAATATTTAAAAGGAAATTCCAATCGAATTTTGAACCACCCTACTGAACAAAAAGGTAAATAAGAAAATCAAATAAATAAAAAATCGAAAAAAGTAAATAAAAATTAATAAAAATAATTTTTCTTATGTATAATAAATAAATTTTTTTCTAAATTTTTAAATTTTGTAAAATCAAATACTGTATAAATTTTTTAAATAAATATGAAGAGAATACATTTTTTTCATAAATTTTTTCAATTTTTTTTCTAATTTCAAGATAAATTTGGTAAATGAACAAAAATTCAGTTATGCTCCTGTAGGAAAAGGTGAATAAGAAAAAAAATTAATAAATGAAATAAACGAATAAATAGATAAAAAAAAAAGTAAATAGAATTGAATAGATTTTATAAAATTTATAATAAATAAAAAATTTTCATACATTTTTTAACTTTTCAGAATTTTTTTTTCATACATTTTTTCATCAATTTCATTTTAATTTTTTTAAATAAAAAAATACGTCTAAGTATAAAAAATAAATTATTTAGAACATTTTTTTGAATAAATT
>CAKNXH010001210.1:28955-40311 GCA_932178445.1 Andricus quercusramuli
CAGATTCCTTGAAAATTTTTAATTTTTTACCATCTAGCAAAATAATGAGTGTATTTTTGAAAAAAGTTTCTTTTCTCGATTTCTCTAGTAGCTTAATGGGAAAGCACCTGACCGGAAATCAGTAGTTCTGTGGTTCGATTCCCAGCAGAGCGAAAAGAGAAGATTTTTTTTTTTTCAGAAAAAAAATTATTTAAAATTATCTAGGATTGTTCAAAAAATGAATTCCACTAAATAACTTTTGATTTTAACTTCACCAATCCCCTTGTTTTGTGCCCAAAATATGCCTCGAGAATGCGGTATTTTTGAAAACATTTTCAGATTAATTATTTTTCTTCGATAAGTGTCAATTTTTTATGAATTAAAATGTTTATATAAATAAAATTCAATTTTCTTTCATTTGCAACAATTGGATTTTCAACTCTTAAAAAATTATTATAAAATTTCTTCGATTTTCAGCGGATGAATTTCAGTTGGAAATTAAATTTTTAATTTTCTTCAATTTTCAACACTTGGAAATTCAGTTGTTTCAAGTTAAAGAAAGCTAAATTTCAATGATTGAAAATTGAATTTTCAACTGTTGAAATTATATTTTTAACTATTGAAAATTGAATTTTTAACTGTTGAAAATAAAAGGGAATTAATAATTGGATATTTTAAATTGAATTTTCAAGTGTTGAAAATTGAAGAAAATTGTCCAAAATTGATAATTAAATTTCGAAAAGATGGAAAATTCAATTATTGAAATTCAGTGCTTATAAATTGGAGAAAACTGAAAATTCAATTGTAGAAAATTGAATTTTCAATTATAGAAAATTGAATTTTCAATTGTAGAAAATTGAATTTTCAATTGTAGAAAACTAAATTTTCAATGGTAGAAAATTGAATTTTCAATTGTAGAAAATTGAAGAAAATTGATAGCTGAATCTTCAACACATGAAAATTCAATAAGTGGAAATTAAATTGTTTTAAATTGAAGAAGACCTGAAATTTAATTGTTGTGAAGAATTTTATCTCAAATTGTAGAAAATTGAAGAATATTGATGATTAAATCTTCAACACATGAAAATTAAAAAGCTGAACATTATAAAAAATTGAAAATAAAATATTTATATGACTGTCAGAATTTGGGAAAATTTAATTTTCTAATGTTGAAAATTATTTTTCAATTGTAGAAAATTGAAGAAAATTGATATTTGAATTACAGCATTAGAAAATGTAACTGTTGAGAATTGAAGAGAATTAAAAATGATAGAAAATTGAACATTGTCTTTACAACAGTTCAATTTCTGCAATTTAATACAATTGAATTTTCAACAGGTGAAAATTGAATTTTCAATTTAGGTGTTTTAAATTAAAGAAAACTAAAAATTTAATTGTTGAAAATTCAACTTTCAAGTGTTTGAAATAAAAGAAAATTGAATTTTCAACTGACGAAAACAAAAGCAAATTTTAAGAATCGAAGAAAATTGGTAATTGATTTATCAAAATTAGAAAATTGAAGTGAATTGAAACAGAAAGAAAATTCAAATTCAAGGTTTCAAATGTTGAATTTTCTGTAACTTGCAACAATTGCATTTTAAACTGTTGAAAATTCAATTACGAATTTTCATCAATTTGCAACAATTGAATTTCACCAGTTAAAAATGTAATTTTCAATTTTCTTCCAATTCAATGGTTGAAAACTGAACTTTTAACTTTTGAAAATTGAAAAAATTAATAAAAATGTATAATTGAATTATTAACAATAGAAAATTCAACTACTGAAAATTGAAGAAAATTAAAATGGAAAGAAAATTGAATATTGTGTTCTTAAGATTCGAATTCTCTGTAAATTGCAAGAATTGAATTTTCAACTGTTGAAAATTCCATTATAAATTTTCTTTCATTTGTAACAGTTGAATTTTGAACAGTTGAAAATGAAATTTTCTTCAATTTTCAACAGTTGAAAATTCGTTTGTTTTAAATTTAAGATATCTGAAAATGTAATTTTTGTCGAAAATCTAATTTACAACTGTTAAAAATTAGAGAAAATTAAATTTCGAACTGCTAAAAATTGAAGAAAATTGACAACTGCATCATCAACAATTGAAAATTCAACTGTTGAAAATTAAAGAGAATTGAAAGTAAAAGAAAATTGAACTTTGCGTTTTCAACAGTTTAGTTTTCTTTAATTTGTAACAATTGAATTTTTATCTGTTGGAAAATTGTTTATCACTTTTCAAAATTTGAAAATTCAATTGTTTCAAATTGAAGAAAATTGAAAATTAAATTATTATCCGTAGAATATAGAAGTAAAATTTATAATTGAATTTTCATGAGATGAAAGATCAATTCTTGAAAATTCAGGAAAACTGATATTTGAATTTTCAAGAGAAGAAAATTCAATTAATGCAAATTGAAGAAAATGGAAAGATGAATATTAAACGGTTGAATATAAGAGAAAAATTAATTTTAAACTGTTAAAAATTGAAGGATACTGATAATTAAATCATCAACAATTGAAAATTTAATCGATGAAAATTGAAGGTAATTGAAAATAAAAGAAAATTGAACATTGCGTTTTCAACAGTTCAATTTTCTTTAATTTGCAGGAGTTGAATTTCTATCTGTTGAAAATTCAATTATAAATTTTCTTCAATTACAAACAGTAGTAGTAGTAGTTGACAAACGTTTTCAAAATTTTAAAATTCAATCGTTTCAAATTGAAGAAAACTAAGAATTATATTGTTGAAAATCGAAGAAAATTGAATTTTTACCTGTAAAAAATAAAATAAAATCGATAATTGAATTTTCAAAAGATTTGCAAGACTATTATGAATTCGAATGTTGATAATTAAAAATAATCGAAAGTAATAGGAAATTGAACATCGCGTTTTCAACAGTTCAATTTTCTCTAATTTGCAATAATTGAATTTTCATCGGTTGAAAATTCAATTATTAATTTTGTTCTCAATTTCAAACAGTTGAATTTTTAGCAGTTCAAAATTGAATGTTCAATTTTTTTGCATGTTCAAAACGCAAAATTTTAATTGTTTTGAATTGAAGAAGTCTGAAAAGTTAATTTCTGAGAATTGAATAAAATTGAAAATTGAATTTTCATCTGTTAAAAATGATTATAAAATGTCTTCGATGTTCAGCTTTTTCAATTTCAGCGTTTCAATTCATGAAAATGAAAGAAAATTGATGATTGAATTTTCAAGAGAAGAAAATTCCATTCACGAAAATTGATGAAATTTGA
Source organism: Andricus quercusramuli (assembly GCA_932178445.1). Classification (NCBI taxonomy): domain Eukaryota; kingdom Metazoa; phylum Arthropoda; class Insecta; order Hymenoptera; family Cynipidae; genus Andricus; species Andricus quercusramuli. The sequence goes on from CAKNXH010001210.1 coordinate 32,194, forward strand.
AAATTAAATATTCAACTGTTGAATATTAAAGAAAATATAATTTTAAACTGTTGAAAATTAAAGAAAATTGATAATTCAATCAGCAATTGAAAATTCAATTGTTGAAAATTTAATTATCAATTTTCTTCAATTCCAAAAAGTTTAATTTTTAGCAATAGAAAATTAGATTTTTAATTTTATTCTTCTTTCGAAATTTAAAAATTCAATCGTTTTGAATTGAAGCAAAATAAAAATTCAATTCTTGAAAATCGAAGAAAATTGAAAATTGAATTTTCATCTGTAAAAAATAGAAGAAAGTTGTTAATTGGATTTATAAGAGATGAAAGTTCAATTCATGAAAACTAAAGAAAACTGATGATTGAATTTTCAAGAGAAGAAAATTCAGGAAAATTGATGAAAATTGAGAATTGAATATTCAACTGTTGAGTATTAGAGAAAATATAATTTAAAATCTAAAAATAATCTTGAATCTTCCCTCTATTTTCCACTTTTCAGAATTCAATGGTGATCTTTATTTTTATCCTGAAGCTCACCTTCAAGTTTTTGTCAAGGTCAACTTAAAAAAAATGGAAATCGCCTTTTTTTACATCGGCAATCGATAGAGCGGGAAATTTCACATTGAAATATGTACCCAGGTCATACATAGGTACATCGTAACCTTGAAGGTCACTCTAAGGTCATTTAAACTTTTTTCAATTTAAAATTTATACTTTAAATTTTTTTCTGTAACAAGCAAAGTGCCTAACTTCAATAAGGCGTATTCAGTAGTGACCACAACCATGACCTTGACGATGACCTTCAAGGTCATTTCATGGTTAGTTTTTTTTTCATTGGAAACCCCCTTTCAAGGTTACAATGTACCCATGCATGACTTGGGGACATATTTAAACGTAAAATTTCCCGCTCTATCGATTGCCGATGTAAAAAGGGGGTTTCCATCTAAAAAAAAAAGTTGACCTTGAAAAAACCATGAAGGTCATCGTCAAGATAAAAAAGCTCACCACTAAATTCCTCGTTGAGAGTTAGTTCAAGATTGACCTTGACCTCACTGAAAAATATCTGACCGGAGGAAATATTCAGCCGTCCCTGGACTTTTGTGACACCCGGTATATGATGTTAGAATTTGATTAATAACGTCAGCGCTCATTGGTCACGCTACTAATAAAGGAGCGTTCACACATATTAAACCGCGTGCCTCTGCGCGCAGGCGATCACAAGTTCCAGGTTCCCCTGGCCAATTTAACGAGGGAATAGCGTGCCAAGTTTATGATTGAGTTGAGCAGCTACAATCCAATCGCTCTTAATCATTCTAATTCATCTCCTCTGCAAAACCTCCATTACCAACCTTTTCGTTTCGCGATCCTGCGAAAACTTTAGACTTCTACTTTTAATTTGCATCTTCTTAAACCAAAAAATTTTAATTTTTGAGTCTCCTATCATTACTTCGACCTCTTCCTTTACGATTCACTTTCCCATTCTCATATTATTCACCTTCCCCTTCCCTTATTTCTCTCCCCATTCGGTAGCTTGTCTTTGGATTTTCTTTCTCTCCTGCCCCTTCCACTATCTCTTGTTTTCCTTTTTCTTCTTCCATCCACTCTCTTATCTCCTCTGATTTCTCCTCATCTCCATTTACATACATCCCCACTATCTTCCACTTGTCTTCTCCTATCTTGACCTCTCCTATAGGATTAATCATTTTTCTTCTCTCACATTTTTCCTATCCTTCCTGGTTATATATTCCTTCCTTACTCCCATCACCATTCCTCCCTTTGCTCTGCCTTCTTTATTACTTTTTTCTGCATTTTGAACCTGCGGTAACCTTTTGGTAACATTTTCCTTACTCCTCCCCATCCCTATCCATTTCATTTTTTTCCTTCCTCCTTTCCTTCCATATCATTACTTCCACATCATTACTTCCCGATCATTACTTCCACCTCCCATTGTGCCAAATTTCTCATAAATTTGCTATCCTTCCTTTCCAAGCCTGCTACACTCCAGTAGCATTTATTTCAATCTAACTATATCTCATGCACCCGTATCTCATACTAAAGAAACGTTCTTCTTACCTTTTTTCTTTCCTTTTCTGCTTGTTTCCTTAACGTATACTTATTTCTTTCTTGCAATGCCAATTCCTCGATTCTATTCAAGCTTCCATATAGGCCTTCTTCTTTAACATCACTTCCCTCTTATGGTTCCTGTTCTCTAGTTTCACCAGTGCGATTTTCTCTCCTTTTCCCCTTCCTTTTCTACACTTTTCACTTCCTTCTCTACCTTCGGATCTATTCATTTGAGCGCTTCTACTCATTCTTTCCATTTCTTCCCCTCTAACCTTTATGTTCTTCTCCCATAATCTTCCTTTATAACCAATTTTTTCCCCTCTCTCTAGCTCTCTCTCTTTCTCTCTCTCTTCTTTTCATCCATCTATCTAGTTTTCTCAACCTTCCCTCATCATTCCCACTCTCTACCTCTAAACTCCCGTTTTGAGATTTCTATAATTCCTATCCTACTTTTCAACTCTTCTACCTTTTAAATAGGTTCGTCTTGCTGTTCTAGTTTTTGCTCTAATGTCTTCCTCCTTTTTTTAACTTTTCTCTGGCTTCTTTCCGCTTTATCATATCGTTTTTATTTCTGCCATTTCCCTCCTAATTTACTTTCACATTTTCTTTCCCCTATCACCCTGCCTTTTTTCCTCCACCTCTATATCCTTGCTCATTATTTTTCACATTTCTTTTTAAATCTTTGCGTTGTCAATCAGCCATCTATTTTCAATTTTTTCTTCTTTTTTTTTGTTCATCTTTCTCATCCTTCGTACGTGATGAAATGAAGAAAATAGAGGAGAAGAGAAGACATTTAGGAAGAATATAGAAGTGAAAAGAAATATACTGAGATATGTGATGAAAAATATTAGTCGAAAATAAGTTTTGAGGAAGAGGCGGAGAAGGCTAGGATGGAAGGAGAGGTTTGAAAAGCAGTCTACAGAGAAATAAAAATAAAAGAAAGAGTGAACCAGGATATTGAGGAGGTAGAGAAAAAATATTTTATGGATTTGCTTAGAGGGATAAAGTGGAAAAGAAAGCACTGTAGGAAAAATTCAGGATGGGAGGCATCTGGTATAGATAAGATTCTGAAGTCTGTAAATATGAGGGATAACTAAAGGAATGGGTATGGTCAATTTGCAATAGAGCATGGAGAGAAGAGAGGTGGCAGTCCTTCAAACAAAGACATGAAAGGCAGGAAGAGCCTAGTAACAAAGGAGCAGGGTTGGGAAGTTGTATAAAGAAGATAGAAAGTTCAAACGACGAGTTTAAAGGTGGGAAGAATGGGAGTGAGAATAAGGAAAGGTTGAGAAAAAATAGAGCGATGAATAGGCAGAAGAGTGATAGAAAGAGGAAAGAAGAAATGCGGTGATGAAGTGCTAAAAAAGATGGATGTGTAGGTAGAGATAGAGGAAGTGAGAAGTGTAGGAAAGGGAGAGGCAAAAAGAGAGCAGATTAAACTGGTGAAACTAAAGAAATGGAAACATAAGAGAGATGTGGTGAAAGAGTGTGTATGGGATGGGGATAAGGAATAAGAAGAAAAGAGTTAGAGAAATGTGAAGAGACGGAGGAATGGAGCAAGGAATGATAGACTGAAAAATATGAAGTAGTAAACAAAAACAAACGAGAAATGAAAGAAAAGATATATGGAGAATATTCTACTGAAATGCAATAGAGTTTGAAAGAAAGGATAAGGAATTTATCAGAACTTTGGAATGGATCAAAGAAAAAAGATTGGAAAGGATAGGACAAAGATGAAAGAACCAGAAGAAGGATTCTTAGTAGAAGAGATAAAAATGGGAGGAGCTTGATAGAATATAGTGGGTGTGTAAACGGAGATAAGGAAAAATTAAAGGAGATAAGAAAATCAGGAAGGGATTGAGCTCAAAATAGGGGCAGACTTCAATACAAGAACAAGCGATAGAGAAAGAAAGTTGAGAAGAGAGGATGAGAAGAAAAAAATCTAGATGCTGAATGGGGAGAGAGAGAAATTTTTTTAGAGTTTGGATAGTGATAGTGGAGAACGAGGTAACAAAAGTAAAGAAACTAAGGGTGAGGAGATAGAGAGGAAGAAAGTGGAGAGAGAGAAATAAGGAAAGAAGTGAACCAGGATATGGAAAAGATAAAGTGGAAACGTATTTCATGCATTTTCTAGGAAGGGTAGAGAAGGAAGTTAGGAAAGGAGTAAAAGAGTGAAGAGGAAGAGAGGGAGAGAGGAAAAGAGGAAAAGAGGAAAAGAGGAAAAGGAAAGAGATAAGTGAGAGTTCATGAAAAGTGTAGAAATAATAAAGGTGTAAGGACTAACTAAAAGTCACCTGGTGTAGATAAGATTCTTAATCAAATCTAGAGATATTAAGGAAAGGACTTAAGTAATATGCATAGATAATGTGCAATAGAGTGTGGGGAAGAGAGTGATATATGGGGATGGAAGAGAAGGAGAAAAATTGAAAGGTTACAAGAAAGTTATATAAGGTGGGAGTTAATAGACTAGATATATGGTGTGAGAAGAAGCCCTAAAAGACAGATTAAGCACTATAGCTGGAAAGAGGACAAGAAAATTTGAGTAGAGCTGAGGAAAGAAGAGGGAGAGTCAGCGAAAAAAAAGTTTGTAGGAGGTTGAAGAAAAGAAAGGGAGGACGGTAGAATTATTAGGATGGAGTATATGAGTATATGGAGAGTTGGAGAAAAGAGAGAGGGAAAGATAATTGATAGAAAGATGGAATATGAATAAGGATCAAATTTATATAAATGGCATTATTTAAATAATTGGTGTAAGATGATGAAGGAAGGAGTTAAAGTATTGAGAGAAGGGATGGAGAAAGAAGGTGGATGAGAGTTAGATTGGGAAACAAGGTTAGGAAAGAGAAGTATAAGAGAAAGTGTAGAGTATGTGAATGAGAAGAGGAAACATAGAGTCTATCGGAAGGATGTAGAAGAGGAAACATAGAGTCTATGGGAAGGATCTAGAAGAGGAATTGGAGTGAAAGGAAGCTGGTAAGAGAATGTGGTAAAGGTTTTAGAGGAAGAAAGAGAATGAAAGAGTGAATATAAGCAACGGAGGTCATGTTAGCCCTAAAGAGTCACATTATGTATAAGGTTGTTACAGAAATGAGAGCTTTTGTCTCAGGAAAATGGAGCTTTTTGCTCTGATTTTTTTCCTTGAAAAATGAGGTAAAAACGGTATTTTTGAAACGATTCTAAGCGATGACGGTGTAAGTGCAGGAGAAAACGGGAAAGAAAAAAGGGAGAAAGCGGGAATAAAAGAAAGGAGGAATGGAAGGGGATGCAGTTAAATCCGTTGCATGTGTGCCCGAGAGGATCTACTCGCCCTACCCATTGTTTCTGCGTTAGCTAAGCTTTTGTTTCGGTTATACGACCGAGGATACCGCGACCGCTCTAATAAAACGAAAAACGGCCCCGGCCACTTTACAATGCCTTGCATTTGCATAATTTCGCGTAATCTCCGCCATTTTGGTTCTCGCGATTCGTTGCCCCTCACCCTCTCCACCCCCGATGCATCCCCTTCTTTTCGTTCGTACTCACGCTTCTTGCGGATTTAATTTACGACCAGCTTTCTACAGCGCGATGCTCTTTTTCTGCATCTTGCACGGACTCTCCATTTAATACACACAAAATACAATTAGACATTTTTTTTTTAAAGGAATGCGAAAATTAATTTAAATTAAACATTAATTAAAATATTTGTTAATTCAATAATTAATAATTAATAATAATATTAATATGTTAATATTAATGTTAATTAATTAAATAATTAAATTAGTTAATTAAATATGTTATTGTTAATAATGTTTATAAAATTGCAAAATAAATAAATTTTTTAATTTAAATTATGAATCTTCTACTGGGATAGTTTAATTTTAAACCAAAAAGATTAATTTTCCAACAATAAGATTGGTTTTGAAACGAAAAGTTTGTTTTCTACCGAAAAATACAATTTTCCAACAAAATTAATTTTCAAGAAAATATTAGAATTTTTAATTTAGCAAGAAAAATATTCAACGAAATAATTGAATTTTGAACTAAAAAAAAAGAATTTTCTACCAAAACTGGAACAGTTAAATTTTCAGCGAAAAAAAAAATAATTTTAATGCAAAAAAAATGATTTTTGACAGAATATTCAATTTTCAGCAAATGAAATAAGTTTTTAACAAAGAAGTTCTACGTTCAACCAAAAGTTTGAATTTTAAACCAAAAAATGAGAATTTTCAATGAAAAATTCAGTAGTTGAATTTTCGACTAAAAATGATCAATTTTCAACCTAAAATGGAATAGTTGAATTTTCAATGCAAAAAATTAATCTTCATACAAAAATAAAGATTTTTCAACTAAATAGTTCAATTTTCAGCCAATACGATGATTTATTATTAAAGTTTGTTTAGATTCCAACCAAGGAATTTCATTTTTAATAAAGAGAATAAATTTTCTGATAAAAAAAAGATGAATTTTTAACAAAATAGATACATTTTTAAACAAATAGTTGAATTTGCAACTAAAAAAAAGATAAATTTTCTATAAAAAATATGATATTCAAATTTTCAGTGCAAAAACTTATTTTTAAGCAAAAAAAAAAAAAAATTCCAAGAAAATGATGAGATTTTGAACCCAGCGAATACATTTTTAACAAAAGAGTGAATTTTCAACTAAGAATGATAAATTTTCAACTAAATTGATGAATTTTATACCGAGAAATGAATTTTTAACGAAAATTCGAATAGTTCAATTTTCAGATTAAACCAAGCGGTTTTATTTTTTTATTTTTGAACCAAATAGTTGAATTTTCAACAAACAAAAGAAAACTTTCAATCAAAAATGGGATAGTTGAATTCTCAGTTGAAAAATTAATGTTTATCAAAAACAAAAAAAAAAAAAAAGAATTTTCAACAAAATAGTTAAATTATCAAATAAAATTATGAATCTTCAAGCAAAAAATGAATTTTCAACTAAAAATGGAATAATTAAATATTTAGTTTAAAAAATGAATTTTTAAGCAGAGAAAAAAAGAATTTCTAAGAAAATAGTGAAATTTTTAACTAAAAGAAAGGATTTTTAACCAAATTAATTAAGTTTTAAACAAGTGGTTGAATTTTCAACCAAGAAGTTGAATTTTCAACCGAGCAGTTAAATTTTTAATCAAATAGTTCGATTTTCAACTTGAAAAGATCAATTTCAATAAAATAGTGGAATTTTCAACTAAGAATAGTACATTTTCAAGTGAAATGATGAATTTTTCACCAAAAAATGAATTTAAACATTGATTTTTTTGCTGGAAAATTCATATTTTTTGTTAAGAATTTAACCATTTTGTTTAAAATTGATTTTTCATGGTTGAAAATTCATTTCTTTTGTTATAAATTCATCTATTTTGGCCAAAATATCTTTCAATTTGAAAAATTATCCATTTTGTTAAAAGTTCGTTTTTTTTGTTAAGAATTAATCTTTTCATCTATCTGAAAATTAAGTTTTCCATTTTTATTTGAAAATTTATCCTTTATGAACTGAAAATTCAACTAGTTTGTAAAAAATTTATATATTTCGTTGAAAATTCTCTTTCTCGATTAGAAAATTATTTTTTTTTTGTTAGAAATTCATCTTTTTGGTCAAGGATTCAATAATATGGTTAAAAGTTGGTTTTTTTATTAACAATTTTTTTTTAATGAAAATTTGACGAAGCAATCTTTGGCTTAAAATTCAACTAATCCACTCAGAGATTCATCATTTCAGTTAAAAATTCTTCACTTTCTTTGAAAATTTAAGTTTTTTACAAATTGTTTTTTTTACAAAAAATGTTTTTTTTCAAAAGAAAATGTAACTATTACAATTGAATATCTCATCATTTGAGTAACTAACTTTTTCTAATTGGTTTTTTTTGTTGTGAAAATTATTTCTTTTTCTAAACTGGAAATTTCAGTTAAATATTCCATAACTTTAGTTGAAAATTGATCACTTTGTTTGAAAATCTAACTAATTTTTTTTTTAACTAATTTTTTTGGTTAACAACTGAAAATTTAACTGAAAAATTAACTTCCATTTTTGGTTGAAAACTTTTCTTTTTAGTTTA